>JABUQX010075883.1:7500-57617 GCA_015478945.1 Trachelipus rathkii
AATATACCTATGTAGATTTATCACTAATAATTTAAGAAAATTAAATCTTAAATTTCGTTAAAACGGATATATAAAACTATTTATTATTACCACTTTTATTCATACTTATTTGCTCAGTCTGAGCTCTACTACTATACTACTACTACTACTACTTACTTAACCTTCTGCTACTACTAATATAATAATAATATGATATAATAGATAATATAATATAATAATGGTAATAATAAATAATTTATAAATTAATTATTAAGTATAATAAAAATATTTTAACATATAGTCTACTTCTCACTAACTACTTTCTAAATGTCACAGCAATAATTCTAAAAAAATATTACTTAAATTTTTTTAATTAATTATTACATAATATTCACTTATTCTTCTTATTTAACTTTAGCTATTTCTTATCACTTACTATATCACTATCATTTATAAATATCTAACTTAATATACTTCACCTATTATTCATACTTAATATATATAATTATATTATAATTAAATTAATTTAATTAAATCATTAAATATAATATATTATAATAATAATAACATATTCTTTAATTCCTTACTACTTAACTTATATACTCAACTGCACTACTACTACTACTTTTAATCTATATATCACTTATATATATATTAAATACTACTACTTACTACTACTACTACTCATAAAAATAATAAACAATCTGCGTAATAAGAATATTTCGAATTTCATAATTATAATTAATATTATAAAATAATTCTATAAAAAATAATACCTTAATAATAATATTACATCTTTAAAATATTGTAAAAATAATTCTTTAAATTATAGTTACAGCAATTCTACTAATTTAATTACTAATATAATTTACTTAATATCTATAAAATTTATTATTAACATATACACTTCTTTATATCATTATGCTTATATAAGTTCTAATACCTACTCTACTATACTACTACTTCAAATTAAATATTGTATTAATAGAACTATATATATAAGTTACAGATAAAATTATATTAATAAATCTATTATATTATCACTTCTTACTATTCCTAACGTACTTTCGCCCACACTGGGCTACTTTCTACTTACTAGGTATACTATACTACTACCACTATAATAATCATTAATAGATATTTATATTTTATATTTTAATATTAATAAATTAGGTAATTATAAATAATAAATTATTAATTAATATATAATATAATAATTAAAATATATATATATAAATAATAAATAATGAATAAATTAATAATAAAATAATAATAATAATAATAACAATAACAATATGGCCTCGAATATATAATTCCATATATAATAGAAATACGCCTCACAATCACAAAGTACATTCATCCCTAACGAGACATAATATTATTATTACTAGAATTATTTTTATTATCATTACATTAAATGAATAGATTTTATATAATGATACATGTATAAGGATATGAAAACGATTAGATAATAATAAATCTCGGGAATGAGATTGTCGATAACATAGTTATATTACTGATATGATTCTTTATCAAAATTTAACAATACATAATGTAAATAATCTACTAATAATCATCTCCTAAATCTTTTATATTTAATATAACCTATAATAGTCATTTATAAAGTGAATTAGTTAAGTAAAATATAATAATAATGCAATATATAATAATTAATTTATATCTTTTAAATAATCTTATAGCAAACTAACTAAAAGGTAAGAGGGTGCGCACTCCCCTCCCATCTCCACCTTTAATCGAAAATGTTTGCGTTTGCCTCATTTCAATATTTATTGTACATGGGTAACCGATGAGTGAGATTGTATTATTAAGCATTCTGTGGTATTAGGATTTTTTTTTAATTAATAGGAATCGATTTCGTGACCAAGATATTGATTTGGAATGCTGAATTTAATAATTCTGTCATTTGTCAGTAAGGACTGATTCTGATTTTGATAATCGAGGAGAAACGCGTCGGATGAATAATCAATAAGGGAAATAATAATATGGCAATTATACTGCATATAATCAATCATAATATTATAATTTAATAATATTAATAATAAATAATATTTAATAATGTTATTAATATAAATTATATATATTAATATATTTAATATTAATTAATTAATTAATTTTTATATTTATTAAATCATATTCTAGTAATAATAATATATTTTTATTCTATAATATTCACATTAATGAAATTCAGTAATATCCTCATATTATTCTTGAAATTCCATGGTGTATTGTCAAATATAATGCCAATAGGTCTATTCTTTTGGTTCTTTTTTGGGCTATGGTTAATTGGCTATTTGACCCTTATAATTTTTTTAATATAAAGGTCAAAATTAAGTTACATATTAATTATCCTTCTTAATCTCAAAAATGTCTCAATATCATTGACTTTTTGCCAACACCTGAATTCTAACTATAATAGTATCTCTCGACTGTTGAAAGTCTGTTACTAAACGTTCCAGTTAAAGAAACAATAAACATTATTATACGGAGCCTTCGAGAAACGCAGCTTCACCTCCTACATGTATTTTAAAAGTTTTAAATTTAAAGAAGTTTTTATGAAAACAGAGACTAAACCTCCACCTAATTATTGAAAAAAACATAACTATTTTACAAATAGCTCTATCATACTATCTGACTATCTAAAAACCATCTTTTTTTTTATTTTTTTTATATATATTATTTCATATACTTTAATGGATTCCAATTATAAATGGGTGGTAATTATTCGTATTTGGGATTCCTCTACTATATTTAGGATTTATTTTCACCCTAATTGTTTTTTTTAGTTCAATGTTTATTTTTTACTTTGACTAACGTAATCTTAAATTCAGGCAATGGCTTTCAACTGATAGATCAACATATATATATATAAATTACGTAAAATATTAAGTTGAAATAAATTAATTTAAGCTAATATTCATAAATAGGATTTGGATTTATATATTAATTATTTATATATTATATTATATATATAGAATATCTATATTTTTCTGATAATTGGTCAGAAATTATACAGTATTCATATAATTTAAATTATTAATTTTGTATTAGATTGTAAAGAACTATGGTATTATTGAAGGGAAATTATCGGCATGTAAGCTAAATATGAAATGGAATGACAGACGTAGAGTGCACATCTTACCTACTTCCTTAATATCTTTTTCTCTAAACAACTTCACTATCAACTACATACTATACTCATATTAATATTTAATAATAATAATACAATAAATCTTCTTATACTTAACTACTACTAGTATATTTTATACTTATAGTAGTGTAAAAATATTTAAAAACTAAATAAGGTAATCCAGGATGCGGAGGTAAATTGGGATCAATAATTAATAAAATAATAATAATAATTCATTTCATAAATAATAATAATAATAATCATATACCATTTTTTGACTTTTTAAAGCTCAATTTCTTTTTTAATCCAAGTAGCTTTTAATATTATATTTTAGTTGATATACTAATAATAATAATAAAGTAGCCCATATTTCCTTTTCTCTAATACTATCGTTGATAATTTTTTAGAATAACTTAAGGTAAATATATGAGTACTATTTTTTTAATTTACTAGGATTTATTATTTTTTTTACATGTGCTTCTCTTATCTTCTCTTTGAATGTCACCTGATCTACACAAGACTCGATACATTAGACTATATATCTTCCTAAAGAAATAGAATCTAACATACACAGTTTTTAAAAAACGAAACAATTTTTTGATTGCTGATTACTTACTGGTAATTAAAGTTTTCTGTATTAAAAAAAAAATTATGCAAGATAACACAAGTCATTGTAAACATGTGGAATTACATTTTACAGTATCTAACATATATTATCTAATGAATTCATCTTCCGATTTATTAGTATTGATACTTAATATTTATTTATTCTCTTATATATATTATTTAATTATTTTATATCTATATAATATAATTATATGATATATATATATATATTATATATATATATATAATTTTTAATAATATATAATTTATAATATATATATATATTAATTAATTAATAATAATATATATATATTTATTATTTATATATTATATAATTATATATATATGATTATATATATATATATATATATTATATATAACATAATATATATAACTATTTATTTACAAATAATAAAGAGGATATCCTATAGTAACTTCTTTTTGTAGATCTCTCATAAATTAAGTTATATTATAGGAAGGTTGTAAAATATCACATCCTTTTCTTGTATTTTTGTTAAAATCGGACCACAGGAAAAATTGGAAGGGAACCATTCAGATAATCTTACTCTTATTATTTATTTTTTTCTCAGACCGCGAGAAAATTTTTTTAATAATTTTCAACTATCATTTTTTTTATATATTACTCAAGTTGGCCAGGATCTCTTAATTTAGCTTTCCAGTTTTGCAATATTGGTGTACTTTTAAAATGGCGTTTGTTTGATAATTCATATCTAAACCAGTGCGCTCTTCGACACACAAATATATATGTATAGTTTATAATTGGAAATATGAAGTATGCTCAGTTTACTCTTTCATTCAGGGTCTTCGTTCTTTGTATATTTTATTAATAATGTTATATACAAAATAATATGGTAAGTAATAATAATATATTCCTAAAATAGTCAGTAGTCGTAAAGGTTTTTCAAATCGTCGTGTGTCTCTCTCTAAATGATAAAAAACATTGTAAATTTATTATTATAATATATATATATATAGTATATATTATAATATTATATATATAATTATATATATAATAATTAATATATTAATATTAAATATATATTAATATAATATAATATAATATATACATATGAGGCGTAATAACGCTATCATACGCAGACGCCCGCTTGTGCTGGTGCTGGGAAGCTTCTTCGATCGCAAGTATACCCGTAGTGGGGCCCCGATCGCATATGCTTATAGGGCCCACTATATCTAGGAGGCAAGGCAAACATAAATATACGACTCAATAATCAAATGATAGAATATGAAAGAATATACCGAGTTACTCTATCTAACAATATATATTATTAAAATTCATAAATTTTTTCTTTATTTTATATCATAAAATTCATAAAATATATATGACTCTCTCTCTCTATCACTATCTCTTTTCCTGCTATCGCATCTCCAAACGGTTATTATGCTATTTATTTTCAACTTTTATAAATTATATAAATATTTTCATAATGATTAAATATAATATATTTTAAAAAGTAATGATGAAGACATAAATTTAAAAATTTAATAATTATTATTACCATTGCCTATTTCATATTAGTGTAATTATTATATTTTTATTTATTTATATTATTATATTATTATTATTATTATATTTTATATTATTATTAATAATTATATTATTATTATATATTTAATTATTATAATTTATTATATTATATTAATTAATATATTTATTTAAATTATAATTTATTATTATTTAATATTATTAATATTATTTTATTTATTATTATTATTTATTATTATTATATTGTTATATCTATATACTATTATTATTATTATTAATTAATATATATTATATTATATATTATTAATTATATTATTATTATTTTATATTTAATTATTAGTATCAATATAAAAATTGCATTTCTGTCTCTAACACAAGTCACTCATATATATTTGATTGTTATTGATATTTACTCGTACAAGTTATTATAGGAGAGAGAGAAGGAGATATAATTCCTATACAATTTTCTCACTTTTTATTCAAATATTAATTAAATTTTTGAAAGGTTTATGAATTTATGATTATATATTTTATATTTTTTACATTATTACTTATTATTCCGATCAACATCTAAAATTTTCAGTTCTGCTTTCTTGAATATCTGCTTTTCTCACTCATTAATTTTTATTTATATCTTTAATTTATTATATCTATTAATTTTAATCTTACCATATATTATTAATAATGAAATTTTTTTCTAATTAACATATTATTAAAATTTTTATTTTTAATTGCAAAATTTGTTTTCCAAATTATTAAATTCTAAATCCTCAATACTCACTTATTGCATTATACAAATCGAATATATTTAATTATTATATTTTTTATCTTATAAGTATAAAAATATGATGTCACCATCTTCCCTTTTCGAACTTAAATATTATTCATTGACACCAGGAAATTATTTAATCTATATCTCACATTATTATTCGCTCCGATATATGGATATAATAATTTATTGTATTCAATTTTTACTATTTTAAAAATATATAAAAAAAAATGTGACGTTATTTCTTGTGATAAAATTGGACAACGTCGAGCACAAAACTCAAAAAATTTTTATATTCATGAATATATACCTCTTACGACTTATATGTAATAGCGATAATTGAAAACATTTATGGCCAAAAGTATTTTGAATGTCATAATTCATTATTTCGATTAAAAATAAAATTATTCTGATTTGAGTAGTTTATATATTTCGAAAAAAATTGATATAAAAATCTTATTGTGGTATTACTTAGAAAAAATTTGATAATTCTGTTATAGATAATAATTTGACTAAACTAGATCATCAGAAAAACAATTAATTCAATTCCGAACGACAGCGCCTCCTTTACACGATCTGGGAAAAAAGGAAAAGCAGTTATTATGTTGCTTAGTTAATATTAGGAGATCAATATATTCTAATTGGCTGAAAAACTATTCTGCATTGTTATTAATGTCTCTATCTCTTGTATTTGGAGGTGCAGGTAGTTTTGAAATTTATATATCTGTGTTGCTTTGATGTACTATAAAGTAAATAGTTGCGAAACCTTCACCGCTGAAGAGAAGATTCAACAATTTGTGGGTTTAATTAATGAACATGAAAAAAAAAGTAATAAAATGACTGGCCATTGAGTGCCCTGAACGAGACCTTTGATAATAAAAAGATATGGTGTGAAGTATGAAAATATGGAATAACAAGAAACAGGTAGATATAGTAAATGCTCACGGAGAGTGTCAATGGCTCCATAATCATGTATCGCGAAGGGGGTAATGACTACACATACCTCGCGCGAAATAGGGAATACTATCTCAGATACGTATTTTGCAGGACACTCGTATAACTATAGAGGAAGATTGGTGTCGTTTCAAACTCGCAGAATACATTCATTGTGCAGCTCATAATTTAAATTTAATTCTTAATGATTCTGTAAAAGATATAATGGCTCTTCAAAATTTTTACTGAACAAACCGGAAAAAAAGTATGTGTGTATTCAGTTATAGTAGCACGCTCGGTGGCAAGGAATTAACAGCTGTTCAACATTAACGAATGCATCACAAAAACACTAAAAAATTGTCAACTAGGTGGTCATCCAAGTTGATTCCCCAACTAGAGACGACAATCAACATTCCAAAAGTTTGAGCAATGTTCATATACATATTTGAATAAGTGTATATTTGTATGTAAGAGGGTTGTCCAAAAAATCTCCAAACTTTTCAGATATGCCAACATATGTATAGTTATTTTGTCTGCTTTTGTGAATACATGTTCAACGCATGTGGAGATTTTTTTGGTTGTTTAAAATTAGTGATTTCAAACAAATTTATTTGTACGAAATTCAGAAAATCTTACAATGAGGCACTTGAAATGTTGAAAATAGCTTTTGGAGATGTTGTCTTGGATCTGACTGCAATGTATGGAAATATGTATTCTAGAAGTGGATATATGTGTGTTTATGGATCTCGCTGAAGGGACTATACGTTGAGTGTGTAAAACTATCCTCACATTTTGAGATACATTCGAGGAGCAACAAACTTACTTCTCAGTGATAATATATATTGTGGTCTTCCGATTTCGCCTATTCTTTATCTTATATCAATGAGAGTTATGAAAAATTGAATGACCCCACTATGCACGAGCCTTTTAGACATGGGATTTTTCAATAACTCTACGTTTGAAATAATTACTTTTATGGGAAAATAGAAGTTAGACATAGATCAGAAACCTCTCCAAAAGTTTGTTGCATGAATACAATAGAATGTCTTATCATAGAGTTATATTAGTTTGATATATGCTCTTGCTCCATTTTCGCATTGTATCTTTGAGTCAGAGATTCTTCTCGCAGAATAAATGAAAAAATGTCCAATGCACGCGACTATTACATAAAATGGTAAGATTAAAGGGAAAGAAGTTAAAATAGATTCAGAAATTTAGTCTTCATATTCTTATTTTGTGTACTAATTGAAGGCAAATATAAATTCTAGACCTTCAGCAATTAATACGAATATATACACGACAAGATTGTACACGAAATAGAAAAAAATATGGTAGCTGTTAAATAGTGCTTGAAGTTAAAACTTCACATTGTCATATATTCGTTAAGACAAACACAAAGAAAACTCTTTGAAGATCTATGATAGCTAAAACACATCTCTCGCTCGATAAAGCCACGTTCATGGTATTGTTGCACGTCTAAAGTAGTTATCAGATCTACTGCAACTATAGACTGAAAAAAAGATCGTTATTTCAAAAGAGTGAAAGAGTTACTTATTAATGATATTAGCATAATGATTCCACATGTAAAAACTTAGTTGGTGCATAAAGATTTATAAAGGTCATTGTGAGATTATAGCTATAAAGGACTCAATACTTGAAAAAGTCGAGGCCATTCAATGTAAAGTGTTTCGGTCTATACAATTGATTATATGGGGCGACATAAGAGAATTTGATAGATTGGATATAATCTACAAAAATATAAAATAAGATAACAAATCAATCTACTAAAACGAACTGATAGTCAAAATATTGAGCATTAACAGACAACCAAAAGAAGATCTGAGACTAACGAGTACTTTTGGTAAGGCGCTAAGAAATAATAGTGAGAGTTTTGGTGAACCCTTAAGTCCAACTTCATTTGAAATTATTTCTATCCATCTAAGGAGAACAATTTTTCCTTAGTTCATTCATATCGAAGGCTGGGTTGTGAAAGAGGTCTTCGAATAGCTTATCAATGCTAACAATGGGAATATTAATAAAAATATGTAAGACAGTTTTGAAAGAACATGTTAAAAAATAGTTAGCAGACTGGCTAGATATTTTAATGTGTATAAAATAAAAAATATTGCCCTTTTCATTCAAAAATATACTATGCATTGATTCAGGCCATTTCCAACGTTTTCTATCTGTGTGGGTAGGTGTTCAAAAAGGATCGTGTCTGGGTCCTCTGTTTTTTATAATTTTCATGAATGATATTGTAAAGGCGATAGGACGATCTAGTTTGCTTCTACTTGATATATCACTACTAAAACAAATACATAATGCTATCTATAACAATGCCTGCGACTTATTGCTATTAAATTGTCGCTCAAATCAAGCAGGACGCGAAGCAAATCGAATTATTTTACGAAATAATACTTACATAAACGCTCCTTCTGAAGACTAAAAAAAGCCGTAAATGCGTCAGTCAAGCAGCTAAATTTTTACAATTCAATGCACTCCAGAGACATATAAACCGAAAACTCTAATTAAAATTTTTTTTGCTAAAATCATAAAAAATTATAATCTAAATAAATATATAATAAATACAAACAGAATTTTGCTTTTGTAAAATCTGGCTATTATATTTTATTACATAGAAATTATTTAAGTATTAATTTTAATTAGATTTACCTATTATATATTCTTATTATTACTTTATATATTATTATATTATTTGTTATATATATTTTTATTACTTTTAATAATTTATATATAAAATTTATATTATATATTATAATTAATTCAAGACATTAATAATTATTTTTTTAATTTAAATATTATTAAATTATTATCAATATTCTTAAATTAATTATTATTTACATTAATTATTATTATTTAATTTATTTTTAATTATTATTATTATTATTTAATTGTAATTATTATTATTTAATTATTATTATATTATTATTTATTATATAATTATTATTATTTATATTATTAAATTATATTACATTATTTATTATTATTATAGATTATTTTATTATTATTTAATTAATACTATTTTATATTTATTAAAATTTATTGATAAATCCTTATTTCAATCTAAAATCTTTTTAAATAATTTTTACCTAAAAAATACGGGAACCTGCAGCTAAATTACTATTATTATTAATTATTATTTATTATTATTATTATTATTTTATCTATTTTATTATTATATTATTATTATTATTATTAATTAATTATTAATGTATTATGTTATTATATAATTATATTATTATTATTATTTTATAATCATTATTTAATGAATATTTAGTTTAGCTATTTTATTAGTTATTATTATATTATTTTTATAATTTGATATTAAATCTATCAACTTTTATTATTAAAAATATTCTTATATATATTATCTTATATATAGTAATTGTTTTTATATTTATCTAATTTTATTAGTATATCTAATTGTATTAAATTGAGTTTGTATAAATTATATTAAGTCCTCTCATAACTTTCTTTAGAATACACATACAACCATAGAAGATGTGAGTTGCACTGGATAAATATGAGGAGGAGGGTTACAATAAGGACATAAAATGGTTTGTCAAATTAGTAGCTACATTTATCGAAAATTGAGTAATTATCATAAGTATTATGCTACAACTATAAATATTATAAGTGTTAAACTTTAATAATGTAAATTTTTTTATATTTTTAGAATATATGTACGAGGAATTTGAATTTGATATTATTATCAGAATGAAAAACGCATGATAGGGTAAGAATATATATATATTAATATATATATATATATATTTAATATTAATATATATATATATATATTAATATATATATATATATATATAATATATATATATTAAAAATAATAATATATAATATATATATATATATATATATATAATATATATTATAAATATATATATATTAATATATAATATTAATATATTAAATTAATATTATTAATATATTGTTAATATATATATTATTATATATATATATATATATATATATATAATATATATATATATATATATAATTTAATACTATATTAAGTAATATAGATATATCTTATTAATTATTTTGTAGACATTAGTGAGATGGTTAAATGATAAATATTATATTATTATATGATATATATATATATTTATTATTAAATATATAGTTATTATATAAATAATAATATTATTAAGCTAATATAATATATATATATATCTATATTATATCGATTTATAGATATAAGAATCTACAGATATAATATTTGTAATTATGATTTAAAAAAAGTTTTTTGATTTATATATCAGTAATATAATTTATTTAGTATAAATATTATATATAATAATATATAATATTTTTTTGATATTAATATATTATGAGCACGGGTGTGTGATGGTGTGGCGGTGGAATGTATGGTGTGATGCTAGATAATGTAGTGTGTGTGTGGGTTTGTGTCTAGAGATGTAGATGTAAAGATTGCTTCGCAGATATTCTATTTTAATTGTCTTATCTCTTCAATTATTCTTAATATTTGTCTAGATTTCTAGAACAATTGAGAATAATGTTTGTCACACATTAATTGGTAATTTTTTCACGTAGTTCAGTTTGGCCTATCATCTAGAGAATTACCTAATTTAGAATAAATCTAGTTTACATTTTATTTTTAAATATTTTCTTGGTGTAAGAAATCATTTGGACAATCTCTTTTACTTATGAGAACTAATTATATAGACATATTAAGTATTATGTTTAGTTTTGTGATTTATATTATTATTGCATATATTTATTATTTTATTCATTTAAATTTCTTTATTATTATTATTATCTCATTTTAATAAATTATAGATAAAGTTGATTGTACTTATTTAAATTATTTATTATAGATATATATATATTCATTATAATTATTAGTTATTTATTGATTATATATTTATAATTTATCTTATTATATCATTATTATATTTATTATTCTTATCTATAAATTATTCAAATATATTATTTATATATTATCTTTATAATTATTATTTTATTATTATTATTAATTTTATTATTTTTTATATATTATTATTATTATTATTAATTATATATATTTTTATTATAATTTAAATTTACATATTTATTTATATATATTTAATTAATATTATTTAATTTAATAATTATTTATACTTCATTCTATTAATTAGGCTTATTCTTATTTTTATTATTATATATTTTAATTCTTATTATATTATTATATTTTATATATATATTAATTTAATATTCAATTTATTTATATTATATTATATTATTATTATATATATATTATTATTATATTATTTATTATTAATTATTATATATATTATAATTATATATATTTATTATTTATATATTAATATATTTTTATAATTATTATTTAATTTTTATATATTATTATATTATTTATATTAATTATTATTAATTTAATTATTATTATTTTATAATTATTATTATTTAATTATTATTATATTTTTTTAATATTCTATATTACCTTATTTTCATAAATATTTTTTTTTTGTTAAATATTATTGAAATAGAGGTTTCGGGGCCTACATTTCCATCTTTTTGTGGTCACGTCAATCAATTGGCTGAGTTAGGATACTTAAGTAATTTTTATATAAACTCTCTATGTTTACGACCTACTTTGTATAATATATGGTATAGTACTTAGTAGTGAATTAACAATATAATATATTATTAAACAATTTGCACATTATTTCTATTGAAGTATCAATATATATTAATTATATTAAGTAATAATTATATTATATTATATAAATTAATATAAAAGTTATTTTTATTATTAATCACAGTTTATGTAAACTTAAACCGATACACCTAACACTCTCACAAACTTAATAATTATATGGCTCATTAATAAATCAATTTAACGCTGTGGTGATTATAAAAACAGTTTCTAGTTTTTTTGAGTATTTGAGCTTATAATATAACCAAATATATTGAAAATATTAATATTCTTATATATCCATAAAATCAATTTTACATCTACAACTTAAAAATAGCTAGGAATAGCTAATTATGTGTTCTAATATTAAAACAGGATACCTAATAAGCAAAATAAACCGAGCGAAACACACTTAGTTGAATGAAAGTTCTAAAAATAAATATTATAATTGTAATTATTTTATTATTTATTCAATTTTTTTTATTTATAGGTAATTTTTTTTATTGAGAGTTTCATTTCACGACCTTTGACCTTAGTAAGAAAGGTTTCCATGCAATTCTGGAAGATTTATTTATTATTATCATAGACCTGTCTACTAATATTTAAGTTTTAAGCTTTCTCATTATTTCATATACAAGCCTAATTGGTGGTAGAACAAATTGAATTATATTAATAACTAAAAACACAAAACAAATTTACTTTTTATAGATTTTATTGTTGGTATTAAAATATATATTTATCAAGTTTGAAATAAATAATTAAAATATTAAAAAAGTTTTCTCATTTTTTCCTCTTAGCGATCATCATTTTACAACTAAACGGGAAGATAAGGAAAGGAAAAAGAGAAAGTAGTTAATTATAGTATATTAAATCCAAATAGGGGGTGGTGTCATGAGATTTATTTCTACATACAATCACCTTTATCCATATATCTTATATTTTAATTTAATTGAGGAGCAACAGTTTTTAAAGTTCCTATTATATTGGAATATAATGTCCTAATCATGACTACACATAAACACACTTATCTTTATAAAGCTATAAATAATTATATATATATATAATAAACTATATTTACTTGTTAACTAGCAGTATTTTTTAACGTTGATATCATTATCGTCGATACTTTTAATTAAGAAACATAATTTTTGTTACTATATCTGATACTTTCTTAGATGTGTAAAATGTTTGGATATATGAACTTATAATTTTTTCAATAATTATTGGTTAGCAATACATAAATAAAAAACTAGAACTGTGTTTTACTAGTCACCGTCACAAGCGGGTAAATTGTTTTATAATGAAGACATATATATATACGCTGAGAATTCGGATGTTGATGTAACTGTACTATGTTTACTGTAAAACTTTGTTATGTAATAATAAATTTATGTTCTTTGATATAAAAAAAAATATTATTGCTAATGATTGTTTATATTGCTCCTTTTGTACATTTCTCCAGATATGAGAGGTTCATAAATAAATACTATAAAATACTTCTTAATCATCAAATATTGGATGTATTAAAATAGACCTATAGCAACCTCTTTTATAGTAACGAATAATAAAGAAAAAGCAAAAAAATTTGTAAGTAAGAAAAATAAAATCATATAATATAATAATAATTATATTCAATTCAAAATAAAAAATAAATAGATTAAAAGAAATAATTATATAATTAAATAATAATATTAATATATATAATAATAATAATAATATATATAATAATCATAATTAATAATAAATTAAATAATATTATAATTAAATATATTTAATAATTAAATATAATAATAATATATAATAATATATATATAATTAAATAATAATAATTAATATATAATAATTAATAATTAATAATTAATAATTAATAAATAATATAATATATAAAAATAATAAATTAATATAATAAATATTAAATAATAAATAAGTATCAATTTAATTTAATATAAGAAAATGATAATCTTATCTATAATTAAGTATTAATTAATATAATAATTATAATAATATATAATTAAAAATATAAAATATAAATATAATATACAGGCCTGCACATCTCCTAGGAATATAAATTAAATATAAATATAAATTAAAATTTATTATAATAAATTTATATTATAAAATTAATAATAATTGTAAATAAAATTAATATTACTATTAATAATATAATATGTTACATAAAACACAGGAATTAATAATATAATAATAAAATAATAATAATATTATAATAATAAGTAAAATAATAGTATATAAAAATTAAATAACTTCGTAATTAAATATTATTAATTATAGATAATACATTAAAAAATTAATTAATAAAGTAGATATATTTATATATATTTAATATATAATAATAATATTTATATTATTAATTTATAATGAACATTGAGAAGGTTTTAGGTGGGCATTAATACTGCTCAAAGAAATTTCATAATTTTCAGTTTTCAAGAATTACTAGCCCAAAGAGATATTATTTTTATGCACAAATGCTACAATTTAAATAAAAAAATAAATTCTTTGAAGATCTAATATAGCTTTTTTTCTTTATTCCTCTTTTATATTTTACCATCTGTATTTCGGTAGTAAAAAGGATAATTTTCGACTGCTGTAAAGAAATATATACTAATATGTCATTTTATAACTGACTTGGTGGAATACTTTTAAGTTAGAGTATATGAATTTGGAATATAATTTGTATATAATCTAATTAGATCCTGTGCAATCTCGTTAAATACTTACAACAGAGACATGTCTCACTAGTCACGCACTAGCCATATCTAATTTTACGTGCATCTACATACATCAATTATAATTTATGTATTAATAAATTAAATTATTACGCAGCAGCAGAGTTGAACAGATCATTTATATATATATAATACATAATAGGATTAAAATAATATTTATATAATTAAACATATATATTATAAGGCTATAGTGGTAAAAATAAATAATGTATATTAACTATATAATAGAATAAATGAACTTATTCTACCTGGAATTAGTAGGTAGCTGTTAATTTACAAATGATAATATATAATTAATATAAAAAAAATATAGGTATATATATTATTAAATAGATTTTTTAATAATATCTATGTAATTACTTTGCAGTTTCTTATTACAATTACGGTATTATGTCAAGTCTATCAAAAATATAAATAAACAGTAAAAAATAATGTAAAGTCCAAATTATTATATTTAATATAATTTATAAATATATATATAATAATATATACTAATATATTAAATATATATAAAATATAGAATATAATATATAAAAAATATATTATAATAAAAACAACTCCATATTAATTTTATTTAAAATCAGATCTCATTTAGAATCAATATACTACATTATATATATTATTATTAATCATTATATAACATCTAATAGCATAAATACTTATATAAAATACTATAATATACTATATACATATCTATTAATTATTAATATATAGTAATATTTCTAAAATTTTTGTATACTTATATAAGAAAAAATATAACAAAATGAAACATAATAATAAATTACATTAATAATAATATTATATATTTAGCTAAAATATAAATTACTATTGTAGTACATACTTATATATATAAATTATATTATATATATTATATATATGATTTCTTGCTCCATATTCATGGCATTTTTCCCCATACTTCACATAATTCAAATAAAATTCCGCAAACATATATTGGCTTTCTTTTTACAGAAAAGTATAGTGAAATACTATTCAGCTCAAATATTATATACGTCTTAACCTAATCTAAACCCAGTTTATAATTAATATATCCTAGTTGTAATAATACTATATAATAAATTTGATGCTGTAACAAAGATAATGGATAGCTGCTACTTTACAGACTCTAATAAATTGCAATTCCATAATGTTTGTGTCTTTGAAACCTCATCAAAATATATAAAAGTGTATAATTAAATTTAAGTACGTAATTAGTAGTTTATATAAGGAATTGTAGTCTTTATAATGTAATTTACATAACTACCATTTTAATACTCAATAGATAATAATATTAAAGAAAAATTAAATAACTGCTATACAATATAAATAATATATTATACTAAAATATTTATTAAAAATTGTTGTAGTATTCAAGTTTTAACAATATTAAAATATATAATAATACTAATAATAGCATTATAAATATAATAATATAATGAAAATATAATATATTAATAAAAT
The DNA here is from genome assembly GCA_015478945.1 of Trachelipus rathkii. Lineage (NCBI taxonomy): Eukaryota > Metazoa > Arthropoda > Malacostraca > Isopoda > Trachelipodidae > Trachelipus > Trachelipus rathkii. The sequence continues at coordinate 24,358 of JABUQX010075883.1, forward strand.
ATAATAATAATAATAATAATACAAGCCAAAACGTAGATTTTAAGTTTCGAACAATATGAATATATGTAATATTATTTATAAGGAAAAGTTAAAATTTTACTAAATAATAATTAAATCTCGTATGCTTAAAATATAATTATTTAAAAATACTTATTTGGCAAAGTAAATTTATAAACAAATAAACTATGAACAAAGTTAAATACATACATTAAGATTTTGAGATTTTGTCAATAATTTATAATAAATTATAATTCATGGTAAAAAAAAATAGATAATAATAGTAATGCTGCAATAATATATCTCGAGTATATTAATTATATAATATATTTTTTATGGATCATAAAGCGTTAACCCTCTTCAGACGTTGTTATTTAAAGAACACGTAAAAATATAAAATTAAAAATTAATTTGTAAAGATTATGTAAAACAGTTTGAATAACTGTAAAGTAGTTTAAAATTTCTATAAGTATCATAAATATATTAATTACTAATAAATGTAATATTATATGTAATATAATATATCTCTTTTTATATCACTGTTCATATTTGACATTGATTGGTTAGTTATGAGTGGTAATCAGAAAAATATTTATAGTCATTGTAAGTCTAATCAATATAAAGATTAAGATTAAAAAAATACATAAATAATAATTCGGATTTATAAATAGATTATACATATTTCAACATTCTATTTTTTTGTATAAATTGTTAATTGGAACTGTTTTAGTATCATGCATAACTAGGTGATAGTTCAATAATAATTAATAATAAATGAAAGTATATTATACTGAGTTATTGCTAGATTGGGGGTCTTAAAGATATCAATAATATCGCCAGGATTTTACTCTAAAGAACGAAAGGAGTTTGCGGTCATGGATCGTATATTTCTTTAATATTTATATGAATGTTATTTAGTGAGATTTTATTGTAATACTAGAATAATTTTAGCAAAGATTTCATAGTAGGTTTTAGGTTTGTAGAAGTGTGTAGAGAATTGAGGATTGTAATATATTTGAGAGAGTCGTTATGTCTTGCTTAGTAGCTGACATATAGTTAGGGGGCTCTTTTTATTAAAGTGTTTGAAAGAGTCTTAATGCTCTACAAGGGGTTAGTGAGATATATCGTTAGTTAGTATTATTCTCGCCTATAAAATAAGTTATTCGAATTTGCTTGCGTTTGCATGGTGATTTTGGAGCGAGTGATGCGACATGTTAGATAGGATTTATTGTCTGAGGTGCATGTTTATTGAGTGAGATGTTATTGATAGTCTATTACTTGTAATGTGATGTTTTTGAGTGTAAGTAGAGAAAAGTCTAAATTTGAAGATGTCTAAGTTAAGTAACTTTAAGTTTTCACTGAGGAATAAACTTGAAAGTACTGTGGTAAGTGAGTTAAAGGTGTTTTTTGAGAAGATTCTTGGTTTTTGAGTGGTTGTGCGTAGGATGGACGTGATATATGAGAGATTTTTGAGAATAGTAATCGAATTAGGTGAGTTGAGAGATGTGAATTACGGCAGAGTCGTTGGTCTTTGCATCATGGTTTCGTGGTAGAGTAGAAGTACTCAATGTTGATTGGGGGAAATTTGTATTGCTGGTTTTAAGAGAATCGCCAATTGTGATAGTTGTATGGTTTTTAGGGGAGATAAAATGGTGTCTAGAGATAGAGTTCGTAATTATATGTTATAATATTTTTATAGTATTCTAGCGTTATAAAGATAGCCAGTTCTGACAGGAGAACAGATTGTGCTGTAACAAGTCTTTTAGGAAAGAGATGAATGTACGTAAGCTTTTTCCATTCGATTGATTTTATATATTACCTCTTGGTCTGTATGAGCAATATCTGTGAAAGCTAGTAGATGATGAGGTAACCTCTATACACATGCCGTAGTGATTAATGTAAACTAGAACAAGGGTGGACAAATGTATGTGTCGGTGGTTCGTACTGGTATATAGAACCTAAGCTTTTCACTGCTGTTCTGTACTTAGGCGTTTGTCTTACATATCCGTCATGTTGCAGAGGTCTTCGTGTAATCGGTAATTCGTTAGTTTTTTAGTTTCAGACACACTCTGCATCTTGTCATTTTATGATATGATTTAATATTTGTGAATTTCTAGACTAAATATTTACATATTATTCAGCTTTATTCATTTCCTGCCTGACTAATATATTTGTGTGCTATCCTAATTGAATTGATTTAGTTCTATGATTAAATATTTCATTTGTTGTGAAGACCTGTTTTAATTTCTTTAAAAACTCTTCTAAATCTTCACAATCTATCGTTACTTTCCATTAACTTAATATTATTAATACACTGAAGAATTGTTTATTATTATATTGAGCAATATTCGTTAGGATACTGCCTTTGCAAATCGTTTATCATGTGTTATATATAACATTTCGGAAATAGGCATATATTTTGGCTACTTTATAGTCTGTAGAGTATAGAGTTTTAGTATGCTTATTTATGTGATTGATAGACTTATAGTAACAATAACTGTATATTAGTATAATAACATACTATTAGGGATTATTATTGTAGTTCATTTTTAGGTACGGAATATACCACTAATAGTATAACGTTTTTTTTTGTTTTATAATTGGTAAAAGAGATGATTGATCTAGTCATAGATTTATATTAATTATTATGTATAATATATAAAAGAGATATAATTTATAGTCGATGTCTAATATGTTTTCATATTTCAATCATTGTTATTGAGTTTCGATCTTTAGAAATAGTTACATTTCAATACATATTATATAGCATATTACATCTATATTATTATAAGTCGGTTGAAAAATATATTATGATATAATTGCTTATTATATGTGTCAAAATTCTAGTTACAATTATAACTTGAATAGATATATTCTAGAGAAAAAAACTTGACATCTTTTTCTTTTATTGTGTGTGATAATATTTTTATTGATCGATATGTGGTCCAAAATTTAGGGTTACACTCTCTGTAGATAATTGTTAAAAAATAAGAATAACTCAAAGATAATAATATCGATGTATCGATATATCATAGAAACGATAGTTCGATCAGTGATTTTCATACAGATATACTCCTGATACTGTAAAAAAAAAACGCTACTACGTATATTCTGGGCGTAAATTTTTTGTAGAGTTTTGTGTACTATAATTTCTATATGATAGAGACTCTATTTTGATTTATATTCAAATACTAACACTTGAAGAGATGATAGCACACGAATATATGACTTGCAAATAATTTCTACACCATACTAATATTCTCACATAGGGAGATATGATTTATTTGAGTTACTCCTGACAGTCCACATGGATGTCTAATTAACTCTTATTTATAATGATTGTTCGTGGAGGTCAAATATAACAATTTACAAGTCTCTCTCGTTTCTGAGGCTTTGTGGAAGTACCCTCACATGTTGGTAAAGGAATTTGTTGGCAGTTTTTAGTGTATCCCTATATTACATTGGTACAATTATTATTTATGTTGGACATGAACAAATAGATTTTTATATGGTTAGCAATTGAATTTATTGATATTCTCAGATTTATTATTAATTATATGTGTAAAATATTCAATTGTAATAATTCTTCTATTATCACTTATCTTCATATATTACTTTAGTGTATTATTATATATTATTGATACTTTATATAGCATCGTTCTTCATTTTCTATTTTATTTATTATAGTCTACATCGCTGATTATCTCATCAATCTATTATTATTATCTATTTAATTTCTATTTTAATGTGAATCTCAAATACTGTATTATATACGTTGGTACTGTACTAATTTCTCGATATTCTCGTGTGAGTGTGAATTATGGTGATAATTATTATTATCATTATACATCTCTGGGATATCTAGTTATATTTAAATATAGAGCTCACTCTTGTGTCGCTCTATGCGAAGTAATTTAAAACCAAGTTTAAAGTTTATATTGATCTATAATTCATCGCAGAGTACTCATAGATACTGTCTGCGGTTAATCACATGGAAAGTACTGGGTAAAGGGAATATACTATACTTGACTGTACATAATATGTTAAATTTACTTTATTTATCAAAAAATAATATTTATTATCTTATATTAGTCATATTATATTTATAGTCAGAATAGGTAGCTGGTATTGCTCCTATTATAATGATAATCTATTACTATAAATAATAAATATAATTCTCTTTAGATAATATACAGTTAGAATATATGCTATCTAATAAATTAATATATATTCATGACGTTTTGAACCATATTTTTATGATGAATAGTAAGAGAATCTTTCTTAGACTAGAAAAACGGTGAAGTCAAGTCGTGTCATATTCACAAATTATTATTATAATATAATAAAAAATATCTAAATTTTAATCAATCATATTATGATATCGATTATTAATTCACAAAAATACTGTTATATCATAATATTACATTATTTTGGATTGCACGTGTTACTATCATCACTTAATACGTTTTAATCAAATAATATTATTATACACTTGCACATATTTGGACATTCTTCACATGATCTGAGACTTAAATAAAATAATAAATATAAATATATAATAACAACAATAAATAATAATAATAATTAGATAATAGAGAATATAATATATTATAATATAATAATAAATAAATATAAATTAAATAAAATATTAAATAGAGTAATTAATAATAATAATAAATCTAAATAAATTATATATAAATAATCTCATCTCTTGAATTTATAATAATAGAATATATTCATTTATACAATAAATAATTTATAGAAATATATTAAAATAATTTAAATATAAATGTTTAATAAATAACTATAATTATGAACATATAAATAAATTTACTAATAATATAAATAATGTAATTACGTACCATCATAGCATAACCTAATTATTCGCAATACAATAGTTAAAATATTTTCATCCTCATTAATTAAATTCTATTAAAAACTTAATTAATAAATTATTTAATAAATAATTAATTAATAAATATCCTTTGATTATAATCATTATTTAATGAATATTTAGAAAATGGAAAATATTTATCTAAATCGAAGTTCATAGCTTACTTACACATTTGACTGTATCACCCCTTCAACTCGATTTATACTTAATTATATCTCTTCTTCTATCTGAATATTACTCGCATAATTCTCTATATCTCTATAAAAATAAAAATAAATAACTATATAATTAGTTAAATATGGAGCATACATATATAATTATATTATAATAATAATAATATATATCTTTAAATTTAACCTCATTTACCTATATATATGTGCTATTTAAGAATTAAATTTATAGTCATATAAAAATAAAAATTAATATATAAAATATATAGTAAAAAGAACTACCAAAAGAAAAAAATTAATAGTATTAATATATAATTATTAAAATAAATTATAATATTAACAATATAATATAATATATAATTATAATAATATTTAAATAATATAATATAATATTAAATTAAAAATAATATATTAATTAAATAATTAAATTTATAAAAATTAATATAAAAGGTATATAAAATGCTTAATTAAAACAAGGTATAATAATATTGTATATTAATAATTAATATAATATACTAAGATATAATAATATATTATAATATTATAATTGATATAACCCTGCCGGGGTTAGTGATTCTTATTCCATCAAATTTGGTAATGTAGTAGTTTAAGAATGATATTATTATTATTATATTATCTTTAGACAAATTTAACTTTATTCCATTTAATACTAAATATTGGGATTTGGCTAATAGTCAGATAAAAGTTTTGTCCCTAAGAGGAAGGACATAATCCGTACTTCCAAATGCACGAGTTTGTCGCATAGGTATTGACTAATGGATTCAATAAATATTGTCAAATCTTTTAGTCTTCGCTTCATTCTAAACTACATTATTTCAAGGAGAGCTGATTAGAAACTATTAAATAAATTAATTTTAATTAAAGATAAAAATTATCTAAACCTAGTGTCTGATCATATTTATATAAAAAATAGTTTTTACATAGAATACCGAGTACTGTAGAGGTATTTATGACTCGCCAGCAGATGTGGAATAATCAATAAGCAATTTATATTAATGATTCAGGAATTGTGCAGTTAACAGCTTATAAGACACTGGTGTATCACTATCGTGTGACGCTGTGTGAACATATCACTCGTATCGATAGAGGACTAGTGAATTGCAATTACTACGTAACTATCAGCCTACCTAAGGTTGACTTTTTTTCTACTTATAGTTAAAACTTAATTTCTCGCACTTATTCTCTCAAGAACAATAGAATATTCATTCACACTAATTTTGTAATTTTATGCTGTGGTAATAATTTTATAGACTATTTATAACTAATATGTATCATAGACAATATTTATTTATATTCTAGCTCTACTGTCTATCCTAGATCCCTCACCTGTCATATTACGCTCAATTGAATTCTCAACTTGGCACATTTAAAATATTCCATTAAAGACTAGGACCGCTCCTCACTCGCAATGAAGCACTTGATTCGATATTCATGCAATTTGGGCACATGATAATTGTTGTCCTGTCTATCATCATGTAGGCCTACAATTTTTTCAGAGAGATGTAGATCCAGTAACACCGCTGAGAGCCTCATATTATTAGGGTCCTTGAGTGGTATAATTAGACTTTTCAAGCTTTAACATTCTTTTATTATGGTAGGGAATTATAAATTATTAGTTTAAGTATTGAAAACGATAAAGGATAAAAAATACATGAAGAAAATAAAATTATTGAAAAAGATTTTTCATTGTTCGATTAAATTGTTTAAAGTTTTATTAAAATTACGATTCCAATATCAAATGACATGAATCTTCTCAAGCTTTCTTAATAAAATTATAAAATTAGTGTTATGTAAAAATTAGATTTTTTAGAAATAGTTTTTATTTATCTAAAATATATCATTATAATAAATACAATATAAAATTTATATGTTTACTATAAAATAACTATATTTTATAAAATCACAAACGGATTTAAAATATATATATCTTAAAGGTATCAGATAGTGCTAAAGCTGACATCATGTTAACTTTTGAAACGGTAGCAAACCTTTACAATTAAATAACAAATATGCAGATTTGGAATCTAGCGGATAAAATTCTAAGGAGGGGTTTTTATTAATTATCTTCTATGTTTATTTTATTTTTTATTATTTTTTTTTTATTTTTCGGATATATATAAACAACTGAGCCACTAATTTTATCTCTATAAGCTCAATTGACGATATTTTTTATCATTTAAATTACGTAGCCAGACTATGCTCAGCCATACCGATCCATCCAACCAATGAGGGTGTTTGCCATTTACATTACTTAAATATATATATAGTTTATTTTATTATATATATTTTGATTGTTATTTAATATCTATCATGTATCATATTATTGATATATTTTAATATTTGCAAATCTATTAGTTAGAAAAAAATATTCACTAAAAAGATGAAAAATCCCCTAAAGAGAAAAATATCTAACAAGATATTATAAAATAATTTACGAAGAGAGTGTAAAGAGATATTATGGATGTTTTATGAGAAAATGAATGTTTATTTTTATTATCTTTAGATAATTAACGTTGAAGTAGCAATTTTATAGAAAGGTAATTAATTTTTTTTTTATGGTTTTTTTGTAACTTATAAGAGATATACTACATATGGGTAATATACTAAACCGTAAAAGATGGCATGAGTCGGAGTCTCTACTGCTCTATATATCGTGTATGGATCGAACGGGGGGAAACTTCTCGTCCCTCCTCTGATCCAACCGCTCGGCTCGACGCTCTCACTAACTATGGAATATAAAATAAATATATTTACTAAAATTATTTAGGATCTACTATTAGCAAAAAAAAAAAAAAAAAAAAAAAAAAAAAAAATTAAAACCCATCCTATTAGATGTTATGTGTTTCTTCGCGTCTTGCGCTGATTAGAAAAATTATTGAATATGGTATAGTCCTTGTTTTAAAACTATTGTATGGTGCGCTGCTGATTAATCTCTTCCAGCAGTATACACTGACGGTCTGCCGTCAGATTAGTATCACACATCACACTTATAATAAATAATTTCAGCAGCTTATTACAATAGAGATATTTACATAAAAAAAAATAGTTACCTTATATATATATATAATTGACAAAATAAATATAATTAAATATAATTATAATATTTGCATTTTTAGTTACACTTTCATAAAAAACCGTTTATAACTTAGTTGGAAAATAAGAGAGAAATTATAAAAATATATAAGAAAAAAAAAATTTATTACGTTTTGGTATTTATATATCTAGTAATAATATAATAAATAATTAATAATAATATATATAATTAAAGTTATATATAATATAATATACATAATATATAATAATAATTTAATAATAATAATAAATTAATTAATATAAATAATATATAAATAATTCTGAGTAAATTAAAATAATATAGAGAAAATTAAAAATAGAAATTAATCGTAGAATATAAAATAAATTAAATTAAATATAATAATAAATATATAATTAAATTAAATCATTAAACAATATATGCATATTAATGGAGATAAGTAATAGATATGTTTGCTCCTTTATCTATACTCAATAAATTAAGTGTTTCCTAAATACAATATAGGACTCTATATGAATATAACCACAATGATAGGAAAAATTATAATTTTTGAGGTTGTCTACTTAATAATTAGTTGTGATATTATGAATGCAAGTGACGGATCAATATCATCATCCATCATAGGCAAACAAACAAATTAGTAATTCAGATATTTGTTTTGGGGAGAGAGGAGAGAGAGAGAGACGAGAGAGAGCGAGAGAGAGAGGAGAGAGAGAGAAGAGAGCAGAGAGAGAGGAGAGAAGAGAGAGAGAGAGAGGAGAGGTTGAGGAGCACTTTCACTAACTGGGAATCGAAGGGCTTTTTTCTCTTTCTAACTCTCTCTCTCTCTCTCTCTCTCTCTCTCTCTCTCTCTCTCTCCTCTCTCTCGTCTCTCTCTCTCTCTCTCTCTCTCTTCTCTCTCTCTCCAATTCTTTTTCCTGTAGTCGAAATGTGCATTTCTTCCTTACACTATGCTGTTAAAGATGAAGTTTATTCCTTTATTATTATCCTACTCTCACTAAATCTCACTTCATCATATCAGATCATACATATATTCTCCATCATTTCCATTGCTGAGGAGAGGAATTCAGTTTATTTTATACTTCAATTCTATATAATTAATCTTTATACTACTAGTTTTATTATTCTTATCATTGATCATTTGATACTTTATCGCTGATACTACATTATTATTATCCTATATACTATTAATATTAATTTATTATCCTTATTATTTATTTTTTTTTATTATTTTTTTTATTTATTATTTTATTATTATTATTTTATTATTTTTTATTTTTTATTTTATATTATCTCATATACTCTAATTCAATTCTTTTGTCAAATTCATTGAATGCACCACTATCATCCTCCTTTCTAATTATTTTATTCTTATCTTTGAAAAAAACAACTTCAAAGCCTTATGTGTATGTTTATTTATATTCATTGTATGAGGTAGTTATTTATTAATTATGAAATATCTTCACTGAATATCTCATTGTAATTTTTATTTGTGCTAATCTAATTCCATATAATATACATGGTTTTATATTTATTCTCAAATTAGGTCAGATTATGAATCTTGATAATTATATTATTACTATAATATATAACTAATATATAATATATATATTAATTATTTATATTGTGCATATAATATTCATTATTATTATTATATTATTATTATTATTGTCGATAAATTAGGCAATAAAACTAATCTTCAACTCACTAAGTTATAAGATATTATGAATCTAATTACATATAGAAGATGCACATATATACACATTAGAGTATGCTATAGAAATTAGACAACATAAAAGAGATGTTGCATTAAATATAACGGTAAGGTCGATTTTTATGATACAGATAAGTGTTTTGTGTCAGATATTTAAGGAGGATGATACAACTATATATGAATGGTAAGAAATATTAATTTTCATTATATATATATACAGTATTTATTTACTATAAATCTCTTAGTAACATGGAGGAGATACGGACATATGTCACTATTTTATCTTCAGTACATATATAATTTTTAATATATATATATATTAATATATATATATAATAATATATAATAATATATATCTATTATTTATATTATTACTATATATTATAATATACATATATATATATATTATAATTAATTATAATATATATATATAATTATATATTATTATATATATTATTATTATATATATTATATATATATATATATATATATATATGATATATATATATATATATATATATATATATTATATATATATATATATTAAATATATATTAATAATATATATATATATTATATATATATATATTGATATATATATATAATATATATATATATATATATCATATATTATATATATAATTTATATACTATATAACTAATATATATTATATATTATATATTATATTGTATAATACTTATATATATATTTACAAATATATACTATTACGACTGTTGGGAAACTCATTTTTTACTTTAGTTATGGAAGATTTATGCGCTTATATTGTAGGGTGAGGGGAGTTTAAATGCTAGAATAATATTAATATTTTCTATTATTATATTTATTATTATTATTATTTTTTTAATTATTTATTATTATTATTCCTATTCATTACTACTTCTTTTTATTATTTAATTTATTTTTATCTATTTTGATATTTAATTTTTATAATAAATTTTTATTTCTTTTTATTTTTCGTTCTATGATATTATTATTATTATTAATTATCATTATATATATATTATATATATCATTTTATTAGCTATCATTAAAATTAATCGTATTATACATTATATATTATTTATTTTATCTTATGAGCATTTTTAATTCATTATTAATATTTAATTAATTTATGTCATTATTATTATTACTTCATATTATTTTTATTATTATTATTTTATATTATTAACTTATTAATTATTATCTATCATATTTGCCAATTTAATTATTATTATTATTATTATTATATTATTTTATAATTATTATTTATAATTTCATATTAATATATTATTTTTTTTATATTTACCTTGAAAAACCTTTATTACTATAAACATTATCTCATCTCCAAAAATTTTCTATCGTAGAACAATTTCATTGATAAATCAAAATTATATTGTCTTCATGAAAGATCTTCCGAAAGCTTTTTCGGTATAATAGTCCACTATCAGTTGGTATAAATACATTATTCAATGGATATTGAACTTTATTTTTGAGAACGAAGACCAATTTAAAAATTATAATTATATATTATATAATAGCTAAATATTATAATAAATATGATTAAAGTAATGAAAATTAAATTTTCTTAAACGACAAATGTGAAGTTTATAATTTATATAGATCGTGTGCTTTTTATTTTTTCTTATCTTTCTTCTATAAGTTTATAAAATTTTTTAAAGGTAATCGGAATTTCGTTATATTTTATATTAATGCTCTAGATCTTTGTTTTCTTATCAGCTAGGAATAACTTAACTCGCCTAGTTTAAGATCTAAAATTTTCCTCTTTTTTTATTCAAAATTGTAAAATCAATATTACGTATCATTCATTGTTGTTGATGATTTTTTAATGTTTTGCTATGCATATGGTTTTGTATCTTTTAACCTTGGGTCTTGTAACTTATATAGTGCTGCAACATATTATAGCGAGTGTAATTTCGTCGTAATAACAAATGTATAATAGTGGGTTGTTTTTACTACTTTAACTTATTCATATGCAATAAAAATTGGTTATACATTATAATATCTCACGACGTTTAGTACACTCGCCAGCATTGAATGGTACACTAGTAGCAACTAAAACCATAGAAGATCATTTTGCATGATTTCTATATATGATGATGTTTTATTATTTTTACTTATTTAACACATTTTATAATTTTATAAAATAACTTTTCAATCTTTCTAACTCTATTCATTTATTTGTCAAATAATACTTACTTTCGCTATCATAGGTTTAAATTATATATATAGTTATATATATTATATATTATTTATATATATTTATATATATATATACGAGATATTAGCATAAGCTATTATATTAATAATTGAGTTTATTTCCTCCAACTGTTTAACAGAAAACAAGTTAACCTATTTTGTTGCCAAAATTTTTGACATTCCACAAAAGGATAATCAAGATTTAATTAATAAATAACTCTGATATCTATAATTACCTATACGAGCGAAGTAGGTTTGGGCTTAATATTAGAAGAGTCAAAATTGGAAATTAATTTTAAATAATTTACCTGTTAAAAAATTAATAGTTAAAAAAATAATTAAAACATCACTTTTTAGAAACTGGAAAAATTTAGTCTTCTTGTTTTTAGTGCTTACCTATAAGTGTACCATTTCTGTACTATAGCGATAGTGTAATACTAATCCGTATCGTGTATAACCATTTTATTGACTAATGAATAGTTGATGTAACACCATTTATACATATGTTATTAACGACGAATATACACTTTGATAGCATGACTAATATGTTTAGTAGTCAAAACAAGTACAGACTAAGTAAGATACAACACATATGCAAGCAAAACATAAAAAATCGCACAACAGGAAAATAGTGAATTATCATTTTCAGTTTATTGAATAAAAGAGTGAAAGGAATCTCGCATGCAACCTCACTTCATTATAAGATAAACAACGACTTGAGCATTTATTATAAAACATTATAACGAAATGTCCGATTTTACCTAACATTTTTACTTAGAAGAAGAAAGAAAAAAAGCTCACGACTCTAAAATTTCGATTTTTATCCTTCTCTTATCGTATACATTTATTAAATTATACTTATATTAATCAATATTTAATCTAAATTATTAAAGTTGAAATAATTGTTATCGTATGAGACTGGAAAAATTGGGATATTTTAAACTACACAATATTGAAAAGGTGAACTTGTAAGTTGTAATCTGATATGTTAAAATTATTAAAAGAAGACCATAAATTATTTTTATTGTTTTTTCAAGAATTGTCCTGAAGAAATTAATTTATGAAAATGTTAGGAAGGTTTCAAGGAATAATAATATAATAATAATTATATATATATTTATTATGCATCAAAAAAGTGCTACAAAGAAGTAACTGACTATGATCACAAGTTAATAATAATGAAACTCGTAATTATTATAACAAATTTCAATATATTAATCAATTATATAAATATATAAAGATAATAATATAATGAATAAATAATATAGATAATGATAATGATATAATATTAATAATTAAATAATGTAATAATAATATAATAATAATAATAATAATAATTAAAATATATTTAATAATAATAAATATAATTATTAAATATAATTAATAATAATATAATAATAAATAAAATAATAAAATTAAAAAATAAAAATAAAATAAAAACAAAAATATAAATAACATTCAATAATTAGTAGGTAATTTTTTAATACTATAATTAAAGGAATAATAATATATCAATAATAATATAATAAATTATATAAAAATAATAATAAGATAAATATTCTTTCTATGCTATTTAAAACTCCCCTTCACCCCAATAAGCCATATAAATTCTCCATAAAGAAAATTAGTTATATAACCTCACTCACGTCGTAATTGTAAATTGTTAATTAATATATATATACATATATTATAATATATATATTAATTATATTATATATTAATATTATATATTATATGATATTATATGATATAATATATTATTAATAATATTTAATATTAATATATATTAATATATAACTATAATACATATATATTTATTATATTAAATTCATATAATATAAATATTATATATATATATTATATAATACATATAGTATATATTATATATATATATTAATATATAATTCTATATATATATATTAAATATATATATATACTATATAATTATATATTATATATATATATATATTAATATATATATATATATATAAATATAATATATATTAAATAATATATATATATATTAAATAATATATATTAATATATAATATTAATATATACTTAATATATATATATATATTAATATATATATATTTATATATATTCAAAATTTTATATAATATTATTATGGTACATCGACTAGGCATTATGATATGATATTAATTCTCAGGTTTGAACATAGATAAGAGATTTTTTAAGGTTTAAAGGGATATAATTATCAAAAAGAACATTATTCATATATCAGTTTCTAAACTTCTACCTACATAACTTTACTTTATTTAATTTTAAAAAGAACACAATCAAAGTCCATTTAATATTAGAACAAAATTACGCTTTCAAATTGACGTTTAGTCTATATAATATTTATTTATGCATTTATATCTATTAGTTGTTTTATCCAATTAAATCTTTGTTTGTCTCTCTGTTTACTCAGGTTTGAAGATCTGAGTTCGTGCGTGTCATTCCGTTCAATCTGTGATAACAATAAATCTATCATGGTATTTATTTTGTATGAGTTAAACTCTAGTTCAATACGATCCTGACTCGTGAATATATAAATTATTAACCACACTGTCTGGATGTATAAGTAGCGACAACAATATCTATTTCATAATTTAAAATCGAATCTTCTCATTTGAGGTGGTTGGGTCACTTGGAGTAAATGGAGGAGGGAAGAATTGAGAGGGGATGTTGGGAGTGGATTTCGGAAGGAAGTAAACCTAGGATAAGACCAAGAGAGAGAAGGAAGGAAACCGTAAAAGAGAATATCAGGAGGTTTGACATATCAGACTTCGAAACTCTGTAGCAGTTCAGTCATAGAGAAAGATAGAGAAAGGACAACAAGAAAATAAAGATATAAGAATATAAAATAAAAAAAATATATAAAAGCAATAGATAGTTAAAGTGATTGTTAGGTCAGCGAGTCAGACAATGAGAAATTAGACTGTTAGTATTTAAGATTCTGATTATGTAGATTGTAACGACTCTCTCATACGGGAAGGAATAGATATAGATTAGTTAGGAGTTTGGAAAAACATTGTCTGTGTAAGCGATATGTGTATAAGGACAGGAATAGCATACATTTTCGACTACAGGAAAAAAAAGATTAGAGAGAGAGTAGAAAGAGAGGAGAGACGAGAGAGAGATGTAATAGTAAGTGAGAGAGAGATAGAGAGGAGTAGTAGAGAAGTAAAGAAGAGAGATAGTATGAAGAGAGAGGTAAGTTAGAAAGAGTAAATAAGGTACCTTCCATTCGGCTGTAAAACTGACTAATCTGCTCCTCTCCGGTGTTTTAGTCCCACATCTGGTGGACCTCCAGCTCTATTTATTTTTCATATTTATCTTATCTATCTCTCTTCTCATTCATCCTTATAATGATATATCAATAGCTCTCTCCTATATTATCTATATCTATTATCATTCTCTCTATCTATCAGTATTATAATCTCTCTCCTCTCAACTCACGCAACAATAATATTCAGGTGAAACTTACTAATTTGTTATGTTATTTGCTCACCTTATATATACTATATATTATACGTCTGTCTACCATACTTAATTATAGGCTACCAATAATTTAATTTTTTCCTCATATTTTTGAGGATTTATTAATCATTAGTTATATACCTAATTATTGGACAACAAGTGTTATTTAATAAATAAAGGTCAATATAATACATTATCTTGCTAATCTCCTTATTAAGTATAACATATGTGTTATATATACTATATATATTAATATATTAATATTAATATATATATATATATTATATTATATATATTATATATACATAAATTAAAAGACTATAATATATATATTAATAGTATATATAAAACATATATATTAATATAAATATAATAATATTAATTATATATATTAATAGTATATATAATATATAATATAATATATAATATATATATATGATATATATATATATATCTAAAATAATTATTATTTTAAAATAATATTATAATATATTAAATATTAAAATTATAAATATTATTAATAATTTAATAATTATATAAAAAAAATAGGATATTGAAATAAGTGTCTATATATATAAAAGACTGTACATTCATAGTACTCGTCAGAATCGAGTCAGCCCGTGACATGTAAAAATAAACTAAAATTACATCACTACGCGCATAAAATACAGCGGAAAATTATATAGAGGGAGTTTTTAAATTTATTTTTTTTTATTTTTTATTTTATTTTTTATAATTTTGCGTTATGTTAATAATTTATATTATAAATTACTTTTAAATGATAATATCCAAATTTTAGGGGATCGATGCTCAGATCGTGGGTGACAGAGGGGTAGGGACGAAATGATCCCCTCCACGTCTGATCCTAACTTTATACGGGAAGGCCGAGAGACCTACCGATATCAATGCGCAAATCTTTGCAGTTTAATCCTACATGGATATTTCCCTTATAGTATAATAAAATAATAAATAAAATATAATATATCAGATGGACCGTATATTACAGAATATGCTTATTATTTTCGTAGCTGGGGGTACATTCACAATATGTTTCTTTTATTATCTTAATATGAAAAAAAAAAAAATAATATTTATCACTCTTACACATAGGTTTCCAAATTAATTCTTCTAATTATAGTTTTTATATCTCTTCAAAAAAGTTATAATTCAAAATAGTTTCTTTTGGGAATTTTTTTTTACAAATTACTTTGCAAATATAAAATATCAAATAATATAATTTATAACGTATAAAATATATTGTTAAAAAAATACTATACGTATGAAGATGATGTTGCTTATATTATTCATACAATTTAGATTCGTTTTTTCAGTCGTATAGGCTAGAGTCATTTGCCCTGGCTTACTTAATTTTTTAATATGTATAAAATAATTAATCGATCAATTGCTTTCGAGTAAATATATGGCTCTCGTTTGTATATAATTTCCGCTAAAGAATAAAAAAAAATATAAAAATAAATATAATAATATATACAGATAAATTAAAAAAATCCGCCTTCTTGTTCAATGTATTTATTTTCGCTGATTCCAAATCTGCAAATTTGATATTTAATGTATGGTGCGTACCTGTCTTAAATAGCTACATGATGTCTCAGCTTTAGACCTGCTGACCTAATTATATTATCTATATATATCAAATATAATTATCTATATCTATCTATCTATAATATATAATATATATATAATATCATATGTAATATAAGTTTCTTATTATAATATATATTTTATCTACTATTATAATATATAATACTATATATATTATATATATATTTATATAACATTATACATTTCATATAATATATATTAATATATATAATTAATATTATCAAATATATATATACTATATACTATATATATATTCTATTAATATATAATTATTAATATATGCTTCCACAATTTAGGGAAAGAAAGCGCGCTTACCACAGGAAGCGGCATAACTTTGGTTGAATGATCAACTTCATGGAAGTCTAGGTCTATGGCTTAATGGATATTTTAAATTCTCAAGGTAAAATTTTCATATTTGCCGATAAATAGAATCATTTCAATATCTAATAATAAACTAAAAATAAAAGCTAAATATTAAATAAGATGTCATTACATTATATTAAATAAGTCCTAATATATTATAACATATTACAGCAAAAATCTAAAATGTATATGTTGAAGATATTATCAGTTCTTTGAGAAAAGAGAAATAGTATATTTATATTAAGATAATATAAGGTTCTAAATAAACACGTGAGGTGAGGTGCCAAATGATATAACACTTCTCAAGAAATAAGAATGGCGAGACCATTAAACTGAACGTGATGATACTTGAGTCTTAAAACAAGCTATCAGCACTACACGATTAAACATTCAAGTTAGCTCGTTAACTATTTTAGCCCTATATGAAAGAGAAGCGGTGCTCAACATTAGAGGCGTATAGCATACAAAGAAGAAACAAATAAAGCTTCAAGTATATATAATGTATGAATTAAGATATATCATAAATCTGAATAGTTGAAATGTTATGAAGGAGTAGAGCTAATGACAACAGTACATGAGGGCTATATATTGCACCAGAATGCCTCTCACATAAAGATTTGCTTTATAGTCACAAACGAAATTTCGTCACAGAGGGGATAATGCACACTTATGAGATGTCGGAGTGATGAGAAGAGGGCATCGTTTTTCTATCGAAGTTCCACATATGAGTACTCATCGGTAATATCTTTTGACCTCATCTGATAACACGATAGTGTTCACAAGTTGTTAAAGATGAGCTATAAATCGTGACTGGCTTGAACAAGAAAATACTACCGTCTATCGATATAGATTTATGAGTGATCCTACGCTGCTGTGACTCGGGCGGGAATATATACCTATAATTTCAAATATAACTATCTCACAATAAAATTCTATCCCAATCTATCTGTAACAGTTACATTAGAATATTTCATATTGGGGCTTTATTACGAAATCTTCCTTTTGTAAATATATGATTATTTATAATACACTCACAATTCTTTTTACTTATACTTTATCACTATATGGCGCATGCATCCCCTTTACAAGCAATGACAAATTAGCATGAGGGAAGATATAATATATTCTTCATGATTTAAAAATATCATCTTCCCAATTACTTGAGATATTATATAATTAATCATCAAAAATGTGAGTAAAATGGATGGTGATATTAATAAGTTTGTGGGTCATAGAATGTAGGATCTGGTGACTCTGTACGTTATTGATAAATTATTAGTATTAATATTTGTGTAAAAAAATATTTCAATAACTATTATACAGTATACTCAATTATCAGATTAAGACGAACGATTGAGCAAGAGAGATGAGTTAGAAGAGAGAGAGAAACGAGAGTGTGGATATACTCAAATGGTTGATGCTTGGATAGTTTTTGGAAGTAAGAGTGCATGACTGAGATGAAACATTTTGCATAATAGAACAATGAACTGAATTAGGAATATTTTCAAGACCCATTTTATCATATTATTCATTATTTCAAAATCTGCTAAAATTCTCTAGTGTTGCATTTTATCTCTAGTCATTGAGTTTATCTATTATGAGGTATAAGTATTTAATCTATATAATTTATTATCTTTATTTACACGTATGATTTTTGAATTGGTTGAGAGCATATTGAGATAAGATATTATTAATTTATATATTAATAAAATTTATTAATTAATTTAAATCTATTTATGTTAATTCTTTTATATTTTATATATTTTATTGATGAGATAATTAGTAATTAATTATTCTTTATTTTTAATTATATTGTTATTTTTATAATATATATAATTATTATCTATTATTATATGTATGCAGATTCAGGGGGGCGATGGCCCCCATGGGCCCCTGCGATACGCGACAAGCATTGTGCTAAAATTGAGTAAAGTAAGAAATATATTAAACGAAGAGTAGCACTGAGTAATAAATATGATCTTCGAAAATATATATAATATTATATATTTATATATTATTATATATATATATATATTAATATATCTTTAATTAATATATATATAATATATATTCATATATATAATTATATATATATTATATATATATATATATCTAATATATATATTAATTAATATATATTTATTATTATATATATATATATTAAAATATAATATATATATATATACTATATAATATTAAATATATATATATTATATATATACTTCTATATTATGATATATATATTACCTTTCCTAACTATGTATCTAGCTATAATAATGAGTCACTGGCCTGTGCAATAATACAATGCAACTTTAAACTTAAAAACTCACCAACTTAGCTAATTTGCTTATCTTATACTAATAAATAAATAATAATTAGATTATAATAAATATATAATATAATTTAATAAATTAATTATATATAATAAATAATAAATATAATATAATTAATATAATATAGATAATAATAATAAATAATAATAATTAAATTAGAAATAATCATAAAATAAATTAATAAAAATGTATATTAGTAAATCAAGCAATGATAATTATTAATTAATATTAATGATAATAATAATAATATATAATAATAATATATATTATAATAATCAAATAATATATAATAATAATATATATATTAATAATAATAATAATAATAATAATTTTTAAATACACAATAAAAACTGACTTAATAACAGGAGATAGATTCAATAATGTTAAGTATAACAAATGTACTTATAAACGTATTAATATAAATAACAAACATTTATTAATAGTTAAATATAATAATGAGAGATATAAATGAAATAAAATTATATTTTTTATAAATTTTTTTTTTAATTTTGCAGATTTGGGTTAATTATTATTAGTTCTTCTTTTGTATAGAATAAATATAAAAAATTATAAATTAAATATTGATATAATTTAATTCTCTCTGTCTAGTGTATGTACATTTAATAGATATATATATGGTTTTTTTTTTTCGTTAAATAATCTGTTATATACTGTAAGGGATATGAATGAAATCACTATTGTAAGTCGAAATTCTTGTTTATCTAACTACACCATAAGTATCCCTAACCATGATTGGTGGATGTGGTGTGCAACATGTACCGAAAACAGAATAGTAAAGTAGAAGAGCATGACCTAAGTCGAATGAGAAAGCTCCCCACAGTTTCAACTCATACCTTTAAGAGCCAGACCATCAAGTCCAAAATCTATCCTCAGACGTAACAAAATTCCCAACGACTTTCTCTTATCTACTTTTACTATCAAACCATCTCTTTTAAAGATCCTGCCTAATCCCTCTACCAACTCTCTCAATCTTTTTTCAGACTCAGGACACGAAACCAAATCATCTGCGTACAATAAACATTCTATTTCTCTCTCCTGTCACCCCATACCTATTCAAATTAAATAGCTATGGAGACATTATATATCCCTGTCTCACACTACTATTAATATTAAGCCACTCGCTCTTCATTTCATTTATTCTTGCACACACTTCATTATCAACAAATATATTTTTTATGTAAATCAGAGGCTTACCACCAGCACCATCTATTATTAACACCTATCACAGAGATTCCCTATTAATTCTGTAATATGACTGTTGCAAGTCCATGAAACCTGAGCAAAGTTTATTATTATTCTTCTCTCATTTTCTCACTCATTTGTTTCAATGTTAAAATTTTATTCACATCCATTTTACCACTTTATATTATGATCTACAGATCCTCTAAGACTTCTAAATGAACCTTGTTCTTCACCATTCAACCCCTCAGTCACAAGCAGCACTGTTTAAACCAAAATACCAGCATATATCATCCCCACAACACTAGCAATAATTCATCAGAAAAGCAATAGTTAAGTAGAAGACAATGTGTGGAGTCGAAGATGAAAGCTTCCCCACAACCTCTCCTCATATTCTTAAGTACGACCAAAATGCGTGACAATTATGCACAGTGACATCTCGTCAATGTCATTATTAATATCATTGGTAAAAACTACAACAATTCCCCCTCAGGAAACCACGATCTTTACTTCAATTATACATCATTGTCCCTATTGTGATAAATTCACCATTTATTTCTTTACCTTTTTCACCACTTATAAATGCTCCATCTTCATCAGTCAAACCCTCAGTCGCTCGACGCACTCTTTCAACTAAAGTTCCAGCATATTTTTTCCCTACAGCACTCTGTAAACTAATTCTCCTGTAGTTTCTACAGTTCCTTTTATTATTCTTACCTTCATACAAAAGTTCTTTTTCTCCTTTCTCCAGCTCTTTGGAACTACACTTTCCACAAATAAATGAAGTGTCATACTATATGTTTATCAACTCATTGATGCCGATTGTGATGGTTTCAAGCCAATAAAGGGTGTTTGAGCACACCGATAGGGAGTATCAGAGGAAAAAAGAAGAGAAAAGGAGAAACACGCAGAGTACTTGACAGAGGAAGCTGTAGAAAGGAAGAGGGATGATTCTATTAGAAATCAGAAATGGTAAGGCTGTCACTCCAAAATTGGTGTTTTACCTATAAAAATGAAATTTTGCTTGGAAATTCAGCTAATAATAAATAATGAATATAAAAGATGCAATGGTTGTACAATATATGGCTTTTATTAGCTTGTTAATTATAGCGTTTCCTTCCTTATCCCTCTCTATCATTCCTTCTACCAATCTTTTTTAATACATTGCCTATCTTAGCTTAACCAAACCTAACCTAGCTTAGCATACTATCCTAACACACATAGCTTATTAACTATAGCGCCTCTATACTTATTCCTGTCTCTCTCTCTCTCTATCTATTTTTCTTTATATCTGTCTTTTCTAATAAATTGTCGAACTTGACTAACAAATTCTAATCTAACCTAGCATTCTATTATAACACACATAGCTTGCTAATTATAACTACTCTTTCCCTTTTAATCTACCAATCTCTCCCTTCTTTTTAGCACACCTTAACATAACTTAACCTAACCAATCATAACGCAGCCTTAATGTTCACACAACTGTTATTTCTACAACATCATACATCTGTATCCCGTTTACTAAACGTTGAAGGTTAACATTTATATTTTAACATATTTTCTTTTGATAGCTGAAATATTTATATTTTTACATTTAATATTAAAATTTCGTTTTCTTTTGGTAAACGTTAAGTATTGTATTTTCTTTTGTAAGTTATATATACATATATATATATATATATATATATATACATATATATATATATATATATATATATATATATATATATATATATATACTACTATATATATATATATATATATATATATGTATATATATATATATATATATATATATATATATATATATATATATAACTAATATATATATATATATATATATATATATATATATATATATATATATATATACTGCAAATATTTGCTCTCACCCTCAAATGTTATTGTAACGTTTATATATATTTATATATATATATATATATATATATATATATATATATATATATATATATATATATATATATATATATATATATATATATATATATATATATATATATATGCTTTTTTCTGGCACTTTGATCGGGCTGATTGGGGAGCCTTGCGTTGTTTTCTGTCTGCCAACTATAATTGGGTATTACTGCTTTTTGATTGATTGGATGAGCAGGTTCATTCCTTCTTCAGCTAAATCCTTCTTTGAGCATTCATTTCTTCTTTAGCTCAATCTTTCTTTCCTCATAATCCATGGTTCGATCGTGCTTGTTCTCTGGCCATTCAGGCTAAAGGCAGCGCGTATCAGGGGTGGAAAAATTTTCGTTCTATCACTCTCGCTAATTTTTATTCAGCTATAAATCGTTGCAGGGATACTCTTCTACGAACAAAACTGCTTTCATTAAACGAAAGAGCGCTAACCTCCTTAATTCTCCTACTGACAAATCTTTCTGGCCTCTTGCCAAAAACATCTCTAACAACTTCTGTTAATCTGCCTTTCCTCCTATTATTCGATCTGATGGTGTTGCTAATTCTCCAACTGAAAAGGCCAATCTCTTCGGCCTCCTAATTTACTCTAACTCAACCCTGGACGATTCTGGCATTCCTCTTCCTCCTCCTTCTCCTCTCAGGTGCCCTATGCCTTTGCCTGTGATTACATTTGATCGGGTGCATGGACACCTGAGATCTGTGAACGTTGAGGAAGGCGGGTGGCCCTTATGAAGTTCCTCCCCGAGTTTTAAGGGAGTGTGCTTACGTGCTAACCCGGCTCCTCGTTCAATTATATTCTCCATGTCTTAATACTAGCATTTTCCTTCAGTGTAGGAAGCACGCACATGTCCAACCTATTCCGTAAATAGAAAGCCGCTCTGATCCTTTTAACTATCGCTCTTTAGCTCTCACTTGTATTCCATCTAAGATCTTTGAAACCCTTCTCAACTCTCCCATCTTAGATCATCTGGAATCTCATTCCCTTCTTTCTGATCGTCAGTGGGGCTTTCGGCACTCGAGGTATACTGGCGATATATCTTAATATTTAATCGATTTATGGTTTTCCACTCTCAGTAACTACGGGGAGACTTGCGTGAGGGCGCTTGACATATCCAAAGCATTTGATCTGGTATGGCACGCGTCACTGCTCTCCAGGCTCCCTTCCTTTGATTCCTCCTTCTCTTTGCTTACTCATGTCTAGCTTTCTTGCAAGTCGCTCAATATTGGCTGTTGTTGATGGAGCGATTTCTTTTTCTTTTTCTGTCAATAGTGGTGCTCCTCAGGGTTCTGTCTTATCTTCTACTTTATTCCTACTTTTCATCAATGATCTTCTCATTTGTACATCTAACTCTATCAACTCATATGCCGATGACTCGACCTTTCATTCTTCAACTCATTTCAATTCTGCTCCCTCTTTTACTTCTAGAGTTGTCTCTCGTCTTAATCTTTCCGATTTTATTCTTGCTGATCTGGATAGAATTTCCGGGTGGGGTCGTCTAAACCTTGTGAAATTCAATTCTTTAAAAACCCAACTTTTAAAAATCTCACTCTCTGAAACACCTTCTAACTTTCCTATCTATCTCGACGGTTCTCTCGTCTCTCCTGTTGACAATATAAACATCCTTGGCCTTGACATAAACAAAAAATGTCTTGGATACCTCACATCACAACTGTTGCTAGGGCGGCCTCAAAGAAACTGGGGGTTCTGCTTAAACTGCGAGAATTTTTTTCCTCTTCTCAGCTACTCCAGCTATACAAGGGTCTCATCCACCCTTGTATGGAGTACTGTTCTCATATCTATGGGGTCTCTGGTTTCACTAGACTTTTGGATGAGGTCGAGTCAAGCCAAAAAGGAGCATAAACTGTTCTCACCTTTCCGATTCACTTGACCCTCTCTACCTTTGTGGCACGATGTTGATTGCTATCTCTTTTATAAAATTTACCGCAGGCAGGTGGTCGAGGAACTTAGCTCGCGTACCAGCACCTTTACGACGCCCTCGTAGCACAATGGGTGCTTTGTTGTCTGCCGCACGAATTTTGTGTATTGGTAACTCCATGCTAATTCGCTGTGGTGTTTCCTTCTTTCCTGCTACCTCTGTTCTGAACTCTCTTCTATCTTCTGTGTTTCCTACCCAATTTATAATCTCTCTCACTTTAAAGACTGCGTCTGTGCTCATCTGCGTAATTTACTATAGTTGGTAAATGGTAGTGTGCACACCCCCTCTTTGAATAGGGCTCTGCCCATGAGTGGTGGTGACAGCTATTAAATATATATATATATATATGTATATATATATATATATATATATATATATATATATATATACTGTATACTAATATATATAAGGCGGATATATATATATATATATATATATATATATATATATATATATATATATATATATATATTAGACTGTCCCAAAGGTTATAGGTG
The DNA here is from genome assembly GCA_015478945.1 of Trachelipus rathkii. Classification (NCBI taxonomy): domain Eukaryota; kingdom Metazoa; phylum Arthropoda; class Malacostraca; order Isopoda; family Trachelipodidae; genus Trachelipus; species Trachelipus rathkii. Next base: position 49,804 of record JABUQX010075883.1, read on the forward strand.
AAAAAAAATTTCATATAATCAAATCGCACTGCCCCTAAATCGATTCCATTTCAAAAAAGAGGAAAACTCACCAAATTTGATTAACCTAGTATGAGGGGAAAGGGTCCCTCATCGACCCCCCTTAATTCGAACATTTTATGAAAAATTAATTTTTGGTTAAAATTGTTCAATTTGTTTATGCCCCTTGTTTATTAACATTATTTAAAAATCAAAATAGTTATGAAATAGCTGTTGACGATTGCCTTGCTTTATATCACGAGGACCCACCTACCTACCTTATAGGGGCCCCATATCGACCCCTCTTAATTCAAACTTATATGAAAAAATGAGGATTTTCAGTCAGAATGTTGTTGTTCTTGTTCAATTTTCAATATTTTGGTTACATTTTTATGTAAGCTATAAAATGTAAGTTAGGACTTGCCTCGCTTTATGGTTAGAGCATCCACCTGTCCTATTGGGTCTCCCATTATTTAAAGGAGTTTTGTGGCAACTACAAGCTTATATAAAGTAAGAAGGTATTACATGAAAAGGAAATGTTTTATAAATCTATATATTTTATTTGGGAAGACAAATTTTTTTATCTGATGATGGAAAATGTTGACGGTGGTATTCGACGACTTGGTACAAGAGATTTCGTTCCTCATCGCTTCTAGTCAGCCCTTCGTTGAAATCAGCTGCCAGTTTCACTGCCCTTTCTGCAGCATCATTCACAGACTTCAATGATGGTACACATCCTTCAAGATCTTTTAATGTTTTTGGAAGTGGTAACTGCATGCATTGAAAAAGATTTTGAGTCCTTTTTGTGACAAAGTTTCTCGAATCAGAAGGTTTCAAAGTCGAGACCCTCTTCCCTTCTAACTGACGCAGTTCTTTTTGACATTCAGTTTTGTTGTGAAGATTCTGTAGCATATCATTCTTCTCGGTGTCGGTGGTTTTGGATGAGAACATAGCGAGTCCAGCCAAATCCTCACACAAGTACCAGAGATGACCCCGGAACTTTGTCAATGCGGTGGTGCCTACATCCGGATCTACAGCCTTGTATTTTTCTAGGTCTTCTAATAGTTCCAAATCATTAACGGGCGGTGTCCACTGTCAATGGAGCTTCAAACCACTTCTTTAGATAGATTGTGGTGGCAAAGATATTTATCCTACATAATGATTGAACCTCATAAGGGGTCAATTGAAATTGATTTCGAAAGAGGTAAATCTTAAACAAGTAAATACCTTTGGCCATCTATCTGGCCCGGTGGCATGCTCCAGGACGATTATATTTAAAATCTCCTTTGGCATGGCCTTCGAAAAAAACTAAAGCAAGGTTTAGAAACTCACGATAAACCCCTCTTGGATGACAAACTTTAAGTTGTTTTTCAATGAAGTGAACATTTTGATCTTTTTTCGTCGTCACCCATTTTGAAAGGTCATCGCTCTCGTCATCATCGTTGAACGGAACAGCTTTTGTCTGGTCGATAAACTGCCACTGATTTTTGAAATGAGAGAACAACGGAATATCTGGGCCAGAAGATTTGAAAAAAGTCAAATGCTGAAGTAATTACCAATTCCATTATATGGTGTCTGCAAGCAAGGAAAAGAAGGTGCCTTTCAAATTTGTCCTGGATAATCGAACAAGCACCAATGTGAATACCAGTATTAGCCACTGTGGTGTCGAAGCAGAGGCCAGCAATCCATGGTTTAACTTGCGACCAATCGTTGATCACTTTAAGGACAGCTCCAGCAATCTGTTCTCCTGCGGCAGTAGTTATTTTTGGGATTTCCAACAATTTCTCAATATTTTTCCCCGCACTGCTAATCGCTCACATTTATTTCTTTCTGAATCCGGGAGAAGTTTTCCATCGAAGTGGACAACAAGGGGCGTATCGGGATTGAACTCAGTTTTGATTTTATCAGCTAGGTCCTTCCTGGATTTCTTACGAGAACGATGAAGGCTTGATTTGGAAAAGGTGACCGAAGATAATTCCACTCCTGCTGCAGTGAGTGCCGGAGCAACAATGTGCATCGCTTTTCGATTTGATGTTCCAGTCCTGTCTAGAGCTGAAGCAAAATTGGGATCTTCAATAATCATTCTTGGCAACACTTGCTTGCCCTTATGAGCTGATTGATGAGGTGTAGGAACAGAAGATTTATGTTCGATTTTTGAGTCCAAGTAGGAACCACTTTCTACTATCATTTTGACTTCCTTTGAAGCTGATTGGTGAGATGTAGGAACAGATGATATACATTCATCCATGGAGTCTGAAGAAGAACTTTCTATTGTCACTGTTGCTCTTAGTAATTCCATTTCTTCACTGCTTCTCTTCTTTCTCATTTCTTCAAACGATCGACGTTTTTCCCGCCTCGCTTCTCTGCGAGCAAACTCCACATCCTTTCCTCCAATGTATATATTTCTCACAGTTAGCTGATCCTCCAAAAACATTTTATCTTTGGGATCTTTGATTAGATTCATTGCATCTGCATGAGCAATATTGAAAACTGTCTTCAACTTGTCTTGAAATGCCGTTTCCAGCTCTAATTGCCTTTTTCTCTTACGATTTCGATTTCTACAGATATTCTCATGTATTCTTTCAAAAGAGCTTTGATCCTCTCAACACACTTTGGCTTGTGGGATGTCGGAATAGATCCCTGAATCCACACGGCCATAACTTCGTCGACTACTACATTAGCAGCTGCCGCCTTAGACATGTTATTTTTTCGAGTGAAGAACATTATTCTTTGAAGAACCTCTCCCATAGTAGGTAGTTGACGAAGCCCATTCAGTGGTTCATATCTCAATAAACCCAACAGCCATACAGTATTAAGGTTTCGTGTACACATTTTCTGAAAATAAATATGTAATAAATTAATCAAATGGTCCAGTTCAAAATGATACTGGGAAATAAGCATTAAGCAATGTGCGTAATATACATGTTGCGTATTTGACATATACGTAAATTAAATTATTCGAATGTTTTTATTATTAATACCTACTTAAATGTAAAGTTTAAATGTATGAAATAGTAGGCAATATGCATAAATGTACATTGAACATTATTAATTTTGATTATTTAAACAAAAAATGGTGTTTATAACAGCAATGCTCATTTTTAATATTTGCAATCATTATATAATAATATTTTCAATTTATGAATCGTTTTACTTTATTTTAAAAAAAAGCTCATGAACATTTAAGTAAAAATATCCTAGGAAATTACCTTTAAATTTCTTGATGATCACTTAAACAAAACAGCACAATTCCACAACTGTATAAACTTGATATCTGATAAGGTAATCAATTTTCCTGGAATATTTGGTATCAACTTAAAATAATTAATACTACGAGGTGAATTAACCAATAAATTTTTTAAATTTCGAAATCTAATCTGAAATGGAAAAATACGAAAAATATTTTATTCTGCAAAAGTAACACACTGCATGAGGGAACCCTTAATATTAAAATAGACTAATAATATTTTGTATATCTCCCTAATTTTACAATTGGCACAAAATAGGAATTTTGATTTTATTTTGGGGGGGGGGACAATCTAATATATATATATATATATATATATATATATATAACTATACATATCATAACATACTATATATATATATATATATATCTTTTTTTATGGGGTGATAAGATATATATATATATATATATATATATATATATATATATATATATATATATATATATATATATATATATATATATATATATATATATATATATATATATATAACACTGCTATAGCTGCTTTGCTGCTGCTCAACCTTAATAATATATATATATACTGACATTTACCCCCACATAAACAAGATCATATGCAAAGTCTCATATAAGTTAAATTCTATGAAGGCAATGACAGGATCTAACTTTGGCCAAAATAAATAAATAAAATCTATAGAAGACAGACAAGCCTTGCGTCCATTTTTACACTATTTATCACCCGCCTGGGCTCCCAAAATATCAAAATATAGCATTTAAAAACCTAAAATTGTTCAAAATAAAGCTCTTAGAATAATAACTGGCTGCCTCCCTACAACATTTAAGCATCACCTCCAAGCTGAAATAAATATCCTATTAATAGGGGCACATCTCGGCATGATAGGATATCAGTTATGAGGTAAATCACTATCAACACCCTCCACTTTGAAATATAAAAAACTACTCCAGCAAAATAATATATTGTTGTATACAATATAATCTATACACCCACCACCCGACAATCACATTATTAAACACATTCACACAATTAACCAACAAACTTTTTTCACTTACCCAAACAATACCCAAATCGAACCACGCCCACCTGAAAATTTCAATAGTGAACAAACTCTGGACTTCCAAATACGGGTAATGCTTTCACGTCTCCGCTCTGGGCACAAAACTTCCCTTTAGGAATATCAAATTTGATTATCTCTGAAATCCTTCCCCTACTGCCAAAGATGTCATTCCCAAACCATCGACAATACAAAACATTTCAGTATAGATTGACCCTGCCTTAGAGGGCATTATAAGCAATTTTACAATACTTAAACTAAAATTATATATATATATATATATATATATATATATATATATATATATATATATATATATATATATATATATATATACCTTATATATATATATATATATATATATATATATATATATATATATATATATTAGTGACCCCATGACACATCCGCATGCGCATGCGCATCGCTTTTGCCGGGCAATCGCACCTAAATTACGACATCACATCCGCATCCGCATCCTCACTTAATGGCATCCGCATCCGCATCTGCATCCGCATCCGCATCCTCTTTTGAAAAATGAGGATGTTGAGAATGTTTTCTACATTTGATTTTGATTAAATGCATATAAAATAAACATTATTTGGCATCTTTATCATGGAATTTATGAGAATAATTGTAATTTTGAATTTCGGTTTCACCATTATATATATATATATATATATATATATATATATATATACTCTATATATATATATATATATATATATATATATATATACTACTATACTATATATATATATATATATATATATATATATATATACTATTATAATATAATATAATATTATATATATATATATATATATATATGTATATATAATAATATGTATGTAATTACTTTGTATGATATATTGTAATGTTATGTATGTATGTAATATATATGTATATATATATGTAACATAATAATAACAATAATAATAATAATAATATGTAATATATATAATATATATATATATATATATATATAATAATAATATAGTATATATAATAATAATAATAATATATATATATATAATATAATAATAATAATATATAATAATAATATAATATATATATATATGTAATAATAATATATATATATATAATATATGTATAATAATAATATATATAGTAATAACCTTAATAATAATACAGCAATATGTAATATAATAATATGTATATATAACCAATAATAATAATATGTATGTATAATAAATATATAGGTTTTTGAAATGTATCTACCAAATATAATATATATAATATGTATAATAATAATAATAATATGTAATATATAGATATATAATAATAATAATAATAATATAATAATAATAATATGTAATAACAATATATATTAATATATATATATATATATATATATAATAATATTCATAATATATATGTATGTATGTAACATATATATATATAATATATATAATAATATATGTATATATATATATATATATATATATATATATATAAGTATATTGAGTGAATCTTGCTTTGACTCGAAGATGTTTCGCTCACAGCTGAAAAGGTAGGATCCGTAATCATCGAGTATGGGTAGGTTCATTCAAGCAGCTCTTCAACTCAATCTTTTCCTCCACACAATCGCGGTTTCGGCGGAATGTTCTCGCTCTATTCAGGAGAGAGACAATGCCTATCGGTCATGGAAAAATCTATTTCTCTATCACTCTTACTAATTTCCATTCTGCTCGGAATCGTTGCAGGGCTATATTATTGGACAGGCTAAGCATGCTTTCACTAAAAGAAAATGCGTTAACCTATTGGCTCTCTACTGATAAAAATTTATGGCCTCTTGACAAAAACATCTCTAAAAACTTTTGTAAATCTGCCTTTCCTCCACTTATTCGCTCTGATGGTTCTGTAGCTAACTCTCCTACTGAAAAGGCTAATCTCTTCGGCCTCCTTTTTTCATCTAATTCTACCCTGGATGATTCCGGCATCCCTTATCCTGTATCTTCTCGTCTCAGATTTCCTATGACTCTTCCCGTGATTACGCATGATCGGGTGCATGGGATTCTGAGATCTATGAACGTCAGGAAGGTTAGTGGCCGTGATGGCATTCCTCCCCGTGTTTTGAGGGAGTGTGCTTTTGAGCTGGCCCCTGTCCTCGTTCAACTCTACTCTCTATGCCTTAAAACAAGTACATTTTTTCTCAGTACTGGAAGCGCGCATATGTCCAGCCAATCCCGAAAAAGGGCAGCAGCTCTGATCCTTCAAACTACCGTAATATAGCTCTCACTTGTATTTTATCTAAAATCTTTGAAACTCTTCTTAACTCTCATTTCATGTATCATCTGGAGTCTCATTCCCTTCTTTCAGATCACCAGTATGGCTTTTGACGCTCGAGGTCAACTGGTGATATACTATAGCCGCTACCGTGGCTCAAACGGTAGAGCGACGGAGTCGCTGACAACGCGGGTTCCGAATCTAGTTCGGATCTAGGTGAAATTACCACAGAAAAGTTCCCCTCCTTGAATAGACCTATGCCCGTGAGGTGTAATTTAAAAAAAAAAAAAAACTGATTTATGGTTTCTGCCCTTAGGGACTATGGGGGTCACTTGTGTGGTCACTTGACATATCAAAGGCATTTGATCAAGTATGCGTGCGTCACTACTCTCTATCTCACTTACTTTTGGTTTCCTCCTTCTCTTTGCTTACTCCTGTCAAGAGTTTCTCTCTGATCGCTCCATATCGGCAGCACTCGTTTGATGGAGACGACTTCCTTCCTCTTCCTGTTAATTGTGGTGTTCTTAAGATTCTGTTTTGTCTCCAACTTTTTATTCTTACTTTTCTACATCAGCTTGTCTCCTCAGCTGTACTTCTAACTCTGTTCACTCTTATGTCGAGCATTCAACTCTCCATTCTTCCACTCATTTCAAATCTGCTCCTCTTTTGCATCTAGAGTTGTCTTTTGAAATCAACTTTCCGATTTTATTCGTGCCTTTCTGGATTGGATTTCTGGTGGGTCCTTCTACCTTGTGAAATTCAACTCTTTGAAAACTCAACTTCTTTACACATCTCCCTCTCAAAATACCTCTAACTTTCCAATTTTCTTCGACGGCTCTAACGTCTCCCACCTGTTGATAACATAAACATTCTTGGTCTACGAACATAAACTAAAAATTGTCTTGCAAACCTCATATCACAACTGTTGTTAAGATAGCTTCAAAAAGAAGCTAGGGGTTCTGTTCAGGTTGAGGGAATTTTTTTCTTCACACACGCTACTCAGTTATATAAGGCCTTATTCGCCCTTGTTTGGAGTACCCTGTTCTCACATCTGGGGGGGCTCCGGCTCCCACCAGCTTCACCATTGAATGAGTTGAGTCTAAATCTAGAGTCTAATAAGTGTCCCCTACTTTCAAACTCTCTTGACCCTCTATCTATGCAAGTGACGTTGGCGCACTATCTCTTTTTCTATAGGTACTACAACGGTAGATGCTCAGGGGGAGTTGGGCGCTCTGCGCATTCCACCTCAATTACGCATCACCCCTCGTAATAATACAGAATATCTC
>JABUQX010075884.1:0-25000 GCA_015478945.1 Trachelipus rathkii
GGTATGCTTCGTTCAGTTCGTGATGGGTGTTTAACCGTTTCGCATTTATTCGTATGGCTTTCGCGCGTTTTCGTGCCGCTTCAGTAGAGTTTAAAAGGACATAATAATTTTTAGTAGTATTACAAGTAAGAACGATTCTCATACTCGTGAGGTAATAGAAATAATAAATATCTCTTCCCTTGGGTTATAGATTCAGATAACCATCAATTCTTAAGGTAAGTTATATATATACATATATATATATATATATATATATATATATATATATATATATATATATATATATATATATACCTATATATATATATATATATATATATATATATATATATATATATATATATATATATACTACGGTATATATATATATATATATATATATATATATATATATATATATATATGTGTATATATATATATATATATATATATATATATATATATATGTGTGTTATAATTGTGAATGTGTGTGTGTAGGTGTGTGTGTGTGTGTGCGTGTAGTGTGGGTGTGTGTGTGTGTGTGTGTGTGTATTTCGTATATAATCTTACTTGAATAAAAGGGCTTAAAATAAATAAATAAATTTATTTTGAAATTGAAAGTAATTTTGAGGAAAAAAAGTACTTTATACATATGAAAATTTATTATTCTAGCTCTGTTAATAGCAAAATGAATGATAACTTCCGTTTATATTTTGTGACTCTGATGAACACTCATTTTAGTCAGATTTGTTAGTCTTTCCTCCCTTGTAAAATTGAGAAAATATGTTTTGAGTCTTGTAGAGAAACATCTTTCTGGAAGTGCACGTTGTGAGTGAGATAGATGCTAAAATCCTTAACTATCCAGATGTGACAGCATAGGTCAAGTTTATTTAGAAAATTCGTAAACCTATTAATAGATATCGATGGAATCATTTAACTAAGATTGGTAAGGATGGATCTGTGGCTCACTGGTTTGAAAAATCAACAAGAAAACTAATTACAATTGCTTGATTTATTTTCCTATTACATTGATTATGACATTGGGAATACTCATTTCTTCATTAAGAGAAAGCCAGAGTTATGTTGAAACTTGGCAACTTTAACAATTCCTTGAAAATTTTTCAAATCAGCTTTTGGGCGAAAATCGCTTCAAAACAAGCATTACATTTTCACAGTATGATTAAAAGCAGTTGCTGTCACTCATGATGAGACTGCAATGTATTACATAATGGAATAGTGAAGGAGAATAAAGTTGAAATCATAATTAAACTTATAACAAATTCGCTCGTAATTACAAAATTTAAAAAGATTTAAGGCTTTTGAAGAAAGTTCAATATCTTGATCCATTTCATGCTCCCGAAAGCTTCAACAATTGCTTTAGAAACTTCTCTAAATTGTACCATCCATCGTAACTTTCCACCGACCTTATTACCATATTCGTGTTAGTTTTGTCCATTTTCTTTTCTGTTGGAAAATTTTTCCTATTTTTATAATAAAATAGTTTCCACCTTGGTAAACTAAAATAGTGCCCAGTTGTTTTCGCTGTGCCAATAAAGTATAGTACAAGAATCTCAACAGCAACCAATTTGCAATGCCGCTGTATATTTTCGACAGCTTAAATAAACACTTTTATCTAAAACCTTTCTTCATTGCTGCTGCACCACCATGTTGTTGGCCAATCAGAACGTCACTATTTATTTCAACTTTCGTAGTATTGCCTCCTCTAGATATTCCCCTTTGTTGTGGAAGAGATCGATCTACAAATTCAAAGCAAGGAGCCAATTGAAATTCAATCAGGTGGAACAATTATTCTTGGGGTTGAGCAAGATGTAGTTCTTGGTGGATTTACTTTAGAAGAAACTTTTTAGGGTTGCTTTGCTAACTATATTTTATGCTTGATGATGCTTTGGTTCAAACTTTTTTAACTTGTGACGTTTTAGAATTCCAGAATGATCATCTCACATTTGATAAGGTATGGAGAATTAGTGATTCCGCAAACTTCACAAACATTTTAAAAAGTTATGTCTGCGTTGTGAACCTCCATGATCATGCCATGATTATGCCGAACTTTGAAAGGTGAAATTACAGCTCCAATGAGCGAAGAAGAAAATCAAGCATTTGTATCATCCACTAGGACATTTTTTGAGGTATGTTCCACTGATTACAGCATTTTTATGTGGGTTGGAATAAAAGCCGAAGTGTTGAACGGATCACTACAACTAATTCATAATGAAAGAAATACCCATTTGAAAAACAGTAACTTCAGACCAGGAGTTTCCACATTCTTCGACAAGCCCAAATGCATTTTCTTAGAAACTCATTTAATTGAAGCCTGTGCCACGTGCAGTATTACTAATACATCAGAACTTAAATTAAGAGGTTTTTGTTCTCGTTCACATATCGATACAACTTACGAGATACACGGTTACCACAACAAAAGGAAAAAAATAGGAAAGATTTTACCTTTTAAAATAGTTTTCATCTTAGAAAACCAAAATAATGTCCAGATATTTTCAGAGTTTCTAATGTGTCCTACGCCATAAGAATGTCAACATCACTGAACATGGAAAGGCGCCGTATATTTTCGACAGCTTGAACACTTTTATATAAAACTTCCCTTTTTTCCTGCTCCACCATTATGTTGTTGTCCAATCAGAAAGTCACTATTTATTTCAATCTTCAAAGTTGCCTTCGTTAGAGATTGAACCTTTTGTGCTTTCAACAGCCATTAAACTTAAGAAATCTTCAAACACAAAATGTTCTCCTCATTTCTATTAATATATATGTACTCTTAATTTGCTTTGATTAGTATATTTATCTTCTTACAAATTAAAATTAAGAGATTCAGTTCCTAAAAAAAATTTGATAGTTTAAATAATTTCGGGGGTTCAACCCCCCCCCCATGGCTACGGCCTTATATATATATATATATATATATATATATATATATATATATATATATATATATATATATATATATATATATATATATTCTCTCACTCTCTCTCTATATCTTTATATATATATATATATATATATATATATATATATATATATATATATATATATATATATATTACTAAATATATCTCTCTTTATACATATATATATATATATATATATATATATATATATATATATATATATATATATATATATATATATATATATATATATATATATATATATATATATATATATATATATATATATTTTATATATATATATATATATATATTTCTCACCTTTCTCACCTGTTAGCTGTCTTGCACGAAGCTCCTCCATCGCCGTCGATCATCGTAAACTCTTTCCCCCTCCACCTCCTCCATGGTCATCCCCCTCCTCTCCACCGCTCTCTCAACACCATCCCTCCACCTCACCCTCGGCCTCCCCACTCCTCTCCTTCCCTCCGGCTGCCACTCATAATACCTTTTCGCACACCTATTTGCTTCCATCCTCCTCACATGTCCAAACCATCTCAACTGCCCTCTCTCCACCAGTTCCAATATACTCTCCACTCCCAACACCGCCCTCACGTCATCATTCCTCCTCCTATCCAATCTTGTCACCCCCAATATCAATTTTAATACTTTCATTTCGCATGCCTGTACTTTACTTTTAGCTTTTGTATTTAGTGTCCAAGCCTCATGTTCATATGCTAATATGGGCCTCATAATGTTGGTATATATTATTGTTTTGACTTTCCTCGGTATATTACGATCCTTGAGCAAAGGGTACAACAACGCAAATGTCCCATTAAACTTTCCAATTCTATGGTTCAACTCTTGGAACATATCATTTCTTACTCCACTATACACTCCTAAATATTCAAACTGTCCCGTCTGTTTCAGTACTTCTCCCTCAATTCTTAATTCAACTCCTGCTCCCTACTCACCATCACAAACTTGGTTGATTTCTATTCCCTTCTCAAATAGCACCTCTTCCCATACCACTATAAACCTCTGTAGAGCCTCTCTTGACTCCGAGGTCAACGCCATATCATCCGTTTATCCAAAGATTTCTCCATCCACCCTTTCCTGTACCACCTGCCACAATAGTTCATAAACGTTATGAACAAAATTGGGGAAAGTAAACTTCCCTGTTTTACATATGTTTCTATTCCAAACAAGCTACTCTATCAATCCATATGTGTTTCACCTTGCAGCTGTCCACATACGTGCTTTTTATAGCTCTTATCAGTTTAGTAGGCACCCCATACTCCCTTTTTCCCAAGATCCTCCACAAGATCTCCCTCGGCACACGGTCGAACGCCTTTTCTAAATCGATAAAGGTCAAATATGCTTTCCGGTTTTTCACACATCATCTTCAGTGCAAAAATCAAATCAATTGTCGATCTTCCCGGTCGAAAACCATGCTGCCATTCATCCAATTTATTTTCGACTGTCTCCCTCAATCTTCTCTCCAATATTCTCTCGTACACCTTTGCAATATGTGGCATCAGGGCAATTCCCCTGTAATTTTTACAGTCGGTTTTATCACCTTTCTTGTATATAGGACACAATACCGATTTATTCCAATCCAACACTTATTCATTACTTCCGTCATCCACAAAACACCCCCTTCACCAGCTCCTCTCAGTATCTCCCTCGGCAGCATATCCTCGCCTGGTGCTTTACCTTTTCATCTTTTCTCTGTCGCTTATTCCCTCACCAGTGCAATCTGCCCACTCTCCTCGCTCTCCCAACCCCACATGTCGTTCTTCCCATTGTTTCCTCTACTTATATATTTATCAGTTGTTATGCAGATTTTCGAAATATTCCTTTAAACTTCCGGTATTAATGAAATATTTAACAATGATGTGTTTCCTTTCATTTTTGTCATACTGGTTGGTGAGACAGAGCTTTTTCTATAGTTTTTTGCTTTCTCGTCCCTTGAAGGTCTTCCAGTTCTCTTCCAATTCTTTCCCATGTACTCTCCTCTCCTTGCTTTCTCGTCCCTTGAAGGTCTTCCAGTTCTCTTCCAATTCTTTCCCATGTACTCTCCTTTTCTCTTCTTTTAATCTGCTCAGCTTCTCTTCTCGCTTCCATATATTTCTCCCTCTCCTCCACTCCTCTCGTCCTTATCCACCTTCTAAAACATTTCATTTTTCTCTTTACCACCGTCTGAACTTGTTCAGTCCACCAAGGCGTTTGTTTCTTTATCTTCCATGGGTTGTCTTCACTTTCACAACATCCTCAGACACCTCTGGGCATCCTCAAAGCTCTCCAGCTCTCGTCCACCTCCGCATCCATCACCACATTCTTTCTTTTATCTTCCATTTCCTAAATAAATTTTCCCTGCATTCCTGCTCTCGCAACTTTTGCACCATGAATCTCTTCCTAACCTTACATTTATATGGTTTAATGCCATCTATTCTCATCTTTCCCACAGCCAAACGGTGATTCGAGTCTCCCGAAACCGACGGCATACTCTTCACGCCATTAAACAGTCTTTTGTTATCGTATCCTCTACCCTTTCCACTTCATCTGTATCACGTCCACTTGTGGCTATCCCTATGGTTGTAAAAAGTGTTTATCACGCTCATATTATTTTGTACACAAAAATCTATCACCCCCTTCCCTTCGGGGTTCCTTCCTCCAATACCAAAAGCCCCTATCACTCCTTTCATCCCCATCGGTCCAGTTCAACATGTCAGTTTAAAGTCACCCAATATTATGATGTTTTCTTGATGTGACGCTCTTCCCTTCACATTTTGCAGCTCTCAAAAGAAACTCCCTCTTTCTTCCAACGGTTTTCCTTTTACAATTTTCAAAATCAAAATTTAAAATTGATATATTGATTCTCGGACAGATTCTGCAACAGTCGTTTATATAATTTTCTTTCATTACAATATTCAAATTGCTACTAAACAATATAAAAACATTCGCTCCATTGTTTTCACAAAACATAACACTAATAACAATACCCCACAGGCTTGTATATATAAAATTAATTGCTCTGGATGTAAGAAATGTTACATAGGGGAAACCATAGATTTTAAGAGAAGAATGGAGCAACATGACTATGACTTAAAAACGGAATCTACAAATTCTTCCTTGGTCCACCATCGAAGTCTGACAGGACATTTAATTAATCCTCGAAACTCTACTCCAATTTTAAAAGTAAGGGACACTCACAAGAGAAAATTTGGGGAAAATTTTTACATAAATAATTCTGATAATTTTAACAAATTTGGAGGAGATTGTAGGAAGGACTAGCTTTTGAACAACTTATTATTCAAAATTTTTCCGAGAATGCCAACGTGATGGATTGAAGATCGTGAGTGGACGGTGTGAATGTTAGATTGGTATTTCTTAATAAAAAAATATTCTTATCTTTTTTGTAAAAATTCGATTTGTGCGACTTCACTTTTTAATATTTTAGAAAATGTATATAGTAAATTTATTATAATAATTTAATTAATATTTCAACTAATGTAATAATTTAGAGAAATTAATAATGTCATTCATGTTAAGCTGAATGAAGTGAACAGTAACGTTCACGAAACGTCCTGCTAAAATAAAAATTTTGCTACCTTTTGGGTTTTGAACTATTATTTCTAACATGTTAGTGTTATTTATATATATATATATATATATATATATATATATATATATATATATATATATATATATATATATATATATATATATATATATATATATATATATATATATATATACCTATATATATATATATTCTCATTTATATGTGTTTTTTTATATATATATATATATATATATATATATATATATATATATATATATATATATATATATATATATATATAGAATATATATATATATATATATATATATATATATATATATATATATATATATTGTTCGAATTATTGAAGGAGGCACGCTCTCTGTTGAACAGTAGTGCGCCAATCTATCTAACTCTCCTTCTGATAAATATATGTGGCATTTTGCAAGAACACTTTTAGTAGCCTTTGCAAATCTACCTTCTTTCTCTTCGGACGGATGTCTAGTCCTCTAACACCTATGGAAGAGCCAATTATTTTGGCATTTTTTTATCATCCTGATTCATCTTTGATGATTCCTGCTATCTTCTTTCAATATCTTCCTTTCTAATGAGTCCTATGCCTTTACCTAACCACTTATGTTACAGATTGCTATATAGGCATACCAGCTAATTGACAGAGAGAAGACAAGCGACCTTTATTGTATTCTCTTTTTTAAGAGAGTGTGCTTTGTTGACATCAGATCTTGTGCAGCTCCACCCTCTTTGGCATGCCTTAAATACTCAATGATATATCTACAAACTGGGAAGCGAGTATATGTCCAGCCTATCCCGAAAAAAGGTTAGCCACTCTGATCCTTTGAACTATCGCCTTACAGCTTTCACTTGCTACTTTACTAAAATCTTGAAATTCTGTCTATAGCTCTCATTTCCCCTGAATTCACCCGCTGGATTTCACTGAGGCCGCCATTCCCGTTCTTTCAATGCATCATATGGCTTTTCGACGCTCGGAGTGAACTGGTGACATACTTTCCTATCAACTGATTTAAGATTTTCGCCCTTAGGGACTGATAGTATTCAGTGCGTGGTGCGCCTCTGACATTATTTCAAATTGCGTTGCTTGAAGGGTAATGGCACCCGCGTCATACTGATATGCCTCTACAGGCTCCTTCCCCCTCACATTTTGCGCTTCGTCTCTCTTCTCTTCTGCTCTACCTTTTGTCACGTTTTTCTCTCTAATCGGCTCTGTACTTCAGCAACTCCGTTTAATGCGAGCGCGACTCTCTCTCCTCATTCCTTTAATTGTGTGTTTCAGCAAGGAATGCTTTGTCTCCGCACTTGTATTCTGGCTTTCATGGAACGGATCTCCTCAGCTGTACTTTCAAGCTGCTGTTCATGTCTTGTGCCGGATACTTAAACTTTCCATCGTTCTTGTGTTCAGGCCACCATGCAAATATCTCCCCTCTTTGCATCTAAGAGTTGCTCTCGTCGTTCAGCTTTCCTGATTCTATCTACTCGACCCGGATTGGATACCCCGATGGGGATGCAGCAACCTTATGAAATTCAAGCTCTTTGAAAACAGCAGAATTCTTTCACATCTCCCTCTCAAAAACAGCTTCCAACTTTCCTATTTCCTCAACGACTCTCGAATTGGCTCATGATGTTGACCAACATAAACCATTCTTGGTCTAAACTAAAAAGTAAAATTATCGGCACGTAAACCGCATTATCGCAACGGTGTCCTGGAAGGGTGGCCTCATAAAAGGTGGATTCTGTTCCGTTGCTGGAGTTTTTTTTCCTCGCAACAGCTACTTCCCAGGCTTATTATAAGGTCTTATTTGCCCTTGTTTGGGAGCGACAGCCGTGGGACGGCTGTGAGCTTCTCAAAATTGGTTGGTTGGGTACTGGCGCACCCTTCTATAAGATAGAGTTGAGTCTTAAGATAAGAGACTAACAAACTGTTCCCTACTGTTTCAACTCTCTTGGAGCAGTCTATCTCGTGCACACTATCTCCTTTTCTATAGATATCTGCTACATGACCGGCAGATGTTCGGGGAGTTGGCCCTCCGCATCCCACTCCATTCGCGTTGTTCACGTAGCACAAAGGGATGGCCCTCTGCTCTCGCAAAAATTAGTTGCGTAGTAATTGGAAACGCTCAAACTTGTTGTGCTGTGGTGCCTCTTCTTCCAGCCACTTCTGTTCTGTGGAACTATTTGCCATTTTCTGTTTTCCAACTGTACTTAATCTTCTCTCTTTAAAGCCTCATAAATTGCGATCACCCCTGGGAGATTGTTGTTAGGCTTGGAAGGGTTTTTTCTATTTAATATTTGTGGACCTCTCCCTTGAAAAGGGCCAGGCCCGTGAGTGGTGGTAATCTGTAAATGTATATATATGATATATATTATGATTTATATCTATAATATATATACTAATATATGTATATATATAACTATAATATAGTATATATAATATATATAGTATATATATATATATATATATATAGGCCCCGTTATGTTTTAACGACCGTGCGTACAGTTTTGAATTTTTTTTTTTTTTTTTAACATATTTGCTAGTATTTTGATACTTAATAATGAATATAGGAGGTGACAGCCATGATTCTATGTAGGAGTGTTGGCAGATGTTTAAAAATTCACATTTTTAAGTTCTAAATTAATTTGTTTAAAAATTAAATATGCGCGAAAAAGTACGATACTTACAGAAAACCAATTACATTATTTGGAATCAGCATATTAAATTTATTACAAAAATGTATATATATATACTACGAAATTAATATAGTATATATATATATATATATATATATATATATATACTAATATATATAGTATATTACTATATAGTATATATATTCTATATATAATAATACCTATATAGTAAAAATCACTCAACTACCTATTAAATATAGAATATACTATTATATATAGTATATATATATAATTATAATATATATATTATATATATAGAATTAATATATAAATATATATATATACATATATATATATTATATATAATATATATATATATATATATATATACATATGATATATATATAATAGTATATATATATAATATTAATATATAAATATAATATATTATATATATATATGTATTGATAAATAATATATAATATACGATATATATATATATATGTTATAGTATATATATATTATATATAGTATATATATATAATATATATATATTCTTATAGAGTAATAAAAATAATATTAGATATATATATATATATAGGTAGTAGTTTAGTGGCCATTGAGTGAGTGTCGAAAAGTACGACACTTAGAGTAAAACCAATTACATATGTTGGAACAACATATCAAGCTTATTACAAAAATGTGAAAACCAAAAATAATAATAAAAAATATTAGGTGGGGCTCGAGCCGACGGGGGATAGAGGGGGACGTTTTCCATACCTCCGTCAGGGTAGGGGGGGGCGGGAAGGAACCGCCCGGCGAAACTCAAATAGCCAAAAGTCGGGGGTCCGAGACCCTACCCCGAGGGGGGGAAATAGTCCTACGCTGTCGTTCCCCGCCGGAGAGGTTAGAGACCCCGACTCCTGTAATCTTTGCGGTTTACCCTGTCCCCCTCCTTTCAGTTAAAAAAAAAAAAATTAAACGTGGATGGACGGAGTCGTAAGATACGTAACGTCCAATAGTGTTGAATCATTCCGCTCCACCACTTAAACGTGATGTTAGGACATATTCTCGAAATATAGGTGAAAAAGAAAAGCCGAAAAAAAAATATGAAAATACTTACGTGTAGTAATAGCGAATCGACAGCTTCCCATTATAATAGTATATATAGTATATTATATTATATATAGGTACTATATATATATATAGAGTAATATATATTATAGGATAGGGACATATACTATATAATATTATATATATATATATTATAAACATTATAATATAAATATGTCAAGTATCTAGTATCTATATATATTTATCTTATATAGTTGATTTGAAAAATAGGTTATATAAATATAATAGTATTCGTACTGTAATTAGTATATATAGTGAGTATAGTAGATATATATGATAGCTATATAGTATATAGTATATATATACGATTATATAAGTTATAAGTATATATAATTATATTATTATATATATATATATGATATACTACTGTATATAATATAATATATATATATATAATATATATTATACGTATAGTATATATATATATATATATATATTATTATTATATATATTATAATAGTAATAGTATATTAATATATATATATGTATATAATATAGTATTACAGTATATATATATATTAATATATATGGATACTAAGATATATATATATTTATAATTATACTATATATATATAAATTATATATATATTTATATATATATATATATATATATATACTATAATATATATAATTATTATAAAGTATATATATATAATAGTAAAATATATAAATATATAATATATATATATATATATATATATACTAATATTATATATAATAGTATATTGCAATGTAGTTTTAATTCGAGAAAGTAACAAAATATTTCCCACACATACGCACACAATCACACACCAGAGCGCCCACACACATACACCTAAACACACACATCGAGAAGAGAGAGAGAGAGAGAGAGAGCAGAGGAGAGAGAGAGTAAGAGAGAGAGAGAGACGCAGAGCAGAGAGAGAGAGAGAGAGAGGAGAGATGAGAGAGAGAATAGGAACGTTGTGGTGTGCCTCAACAAATTAATTGTTAAATCTTCATTTCTCTCTATTTCCAAGAAAATATTTTATTGTAAAATTGGAGAATAATTTGAACTAGTATTGATTTGTGTTAAACATTTTCATCATCACCATCATCATGATCATCATAGACATAAGCATCATCAGAATAAATATAAAAAAAAAAAATCCTATAAGTTTTCTATTAGCTTAACATCAAATAAGTTCTCCTGAAGAGGCAATATTAATGCTATTTTATTTTTAAGATCACACACTTGTGGTTTGACACGAATAAACAGAAGAAAATAAAAGAAAAAAATATTAAAAGAAAGGTAAAACAAACGAAAACAAGGTGAAAATCCATTTAACTTCGCTCACGCATTCTCATCGCTTGGCACGTTACTTGTCAATATTGGCATAAAACGGTGTTCAAATCACTTGCTTGTTCTTCAACAGAGACCTTCGGAGCCTATGTTAATTAGTGTTTTTTTGATGCTTTGTGTTATGCTTCAAATAGTGCCAAGCACGTTTGCAATGAACTTTCATATTTCGAACAATACAATTGATACACCATAGTTTGAAAAGTGAAAGATTGTGTTTTGACAGGAATAGTGACTCAGCTTGCTTGTCATCGCAATGATGTTTTTATTTGTATAATTATTGATTATATAATTGATTAATTAAGTATTATTATGATTATTAATTAATTATTCATTATTATTAATTATTATTTGATTATCTATATTTATTATTGATTATTATTATCTAATATATTTATATTATTAATTATTATTAATCTATTATTTATTATTATTTTATTATTATTTTTAATTTATATGTTTATTGTTCCTCTATTTATCAGTTTATAAGTGATTATTGATTATTATAATATATGATTATTATTATATTTATTATATATTATAATTATAAACTATAATTAAATAGATATTAATTATATTATATTATTATGTATTATTATTATTATTAGTATAATTATCCATTATTAATTATAATTATATTATTATTTTATTATTATATTATTATTCATTATTATTATTATTTTATTATTGATTTATTGATTATTATTATTATTTATTATTATTCATTATTATTATTATATTATATTAGTTGATTATAATATAAACTTACAGAGTTTTAATTTATATGCGACTTGATAGCAATATTGTTTGTTGAAGATATTGATTCGCTTTGCAACGAATTTTACAGAAAAACTAAATGTCACAGATTTTGAATTGGAGACTTGAGATTTGAAAAGTACGAAGTCCAGGTCCTTTTGACATTAAATTATAATTTGATACTCCTCGTTTTCACTAAAGAAAAAAAAAAATGAATAATAAAATAAATAATAATAATGAATCTAATATAATAATAATAAGTAAAAATCAATATATAATATGAATGATAGATATTAATAATAATTAATAATAATAATAATATTAATAATAATCAAAGATAAGAAGAATAATAATAGATATAATAATATAATATAATAAGAATAATAATATAATAATAATATAAGTAATATAATAATTATTATATAATAATATAATATAAATAAAATAATAATATAATAATAATATAATAACTAATAAAATAATAATTAATAATAACAATAATAAAAAATAAATAAATAATACAAATCAATAATAAAATAATAATAATCATATAATATAAATAATAATAATGAAAATATAATAATAATAACTAATAAAATAATATAATAATAATGAATAATAATGAAATAATAATATAATAATAATAATAATAATAATATAATAATAATAATGATAAGAAATAAATAATGATAATAATAATATAATAATAATAAGGAAAATAATAAGTAATATAATAATTAATACATAATAATAATAATAAAAAAAATAATATAATAATGATAGAAATATCAAAATTATTAATATATAATTATAAATAATAATTAATAATTTAAAAATAATAATTATAATAATGATAATATATAATAATAATAATATCAAAATAATAGAAATAATAAGAAATAATAGATGATAATAATAATAATGATAATGAAATAATTAATAATTAAATAAAACAGATAATAATAATATATAATAATAATATAATAATAATAATAATAGTAATGAATTAATAATAATAATATAATAAAATAATAATTAATAATATAATAAATAATAAATATAAATAATAAAGTAATAATAATAATAAGTATAAAATATAATAATAGATATAGAATTCTATGTCAGCTTTGTTTTACTATGAATTTTACTTTTAAATTCTAATTTCTAAATATTTTATTCTCATTTTCATTTATTTTCTTAATACTGAGTTTCTAAAAAATAGTTCTGCATAAGAAAATAGAGCGCTATATTTAAATTTATTAGTTTCTTACCTTTCGTCGTACACTTCGGACATCTTAGAGTTCGATTCTAATCTTATTTGTAATGCAGTTATAATACAAGATTAAATAAAATTTAAAATTACAAATTAGATTTTTTAGATTTTTACATTCATATTATAATGTAATGTAAAGTGACGAATACCGTTGAACTTTTTTAATTGTCTGGTTTAAATGTTTTATGTATAAGCCTCTACTATTGTCAGTTTTTGAGCTTCGACATCGCAGGAGTGCAAACTTTGATGATGTGAGATATCAGGTATAGGTTGTTTTTGTGTTATGTTCCGTTGAATAAACTGTTCATTAATTTACTAGGTTTAAAATCGGTGCCTAGGTATGCCCTAATCTTGTCAATCTATTAGTGTCGTGTAACCAATATACGTGAACGTACAGTCAGACAAGCGACATTCGAATTGGTACACGGACATGGTGAATTGGACTGAAAGGGGTATCCTTATAGAGAGAGCAGGAAGAAGGTTTTCTTGGTTTTGTGGTAATATGTTTACTGTGATTCTTTGTGTTCTTGTAGATTAAGTGGGTGTTAACTAGATGGCCCGCGTAGGCGATTTTTTCTCTTTTATCAAAGTCTGTTTGCATTTGTATTTGAAATATAATAAATTTAATGCTTTTCAGTGATATTATTCTGATTGTCCTGTTTTTTATAGAGTTTGTTGATGGTTTTGGTTAATGTACGTATCGGGTTAAAATTTAAAGGGTGGTTACAGTTGATCAAAGGTTCTGTTTAATTCTTCTGAACTTCAAACATCAAGATTCGCAATCCGAGCACAATTTATAGGCCAGTATATATGAGTGTTTTTACAATTGAATTCTTATATACTTCTGGGAAGTAGGAGTCGTAATTAAGGTACAGACCATTATAAGTTGGCTTGACATGTATGCCTGTAGAAAAGGTTCCATCATCCATTAATTTTGATTTTAATATCTAAAAAGTTAATAATTATTTTAGAGATGTTTCAGGATGTAATATTTGAGCAAGAAAGGTTTTGCAGAGCGGTTGTATAAAACTGATAAAGTGATCTGGTATGGTTCTCAAATATTAGTAAGGGTTCCTGTCAACATATCTTACATAAAAGAACTGGGTGTAAATGTATTGGTTTTCCCTCAAATTCCATTTTCCCTAGTCTCCGCCATGTAAAAGCAGCGAATGAGGGCCAAGGTAAACCATGGCATACACCATCCTTTGCAGGTAAGAAACTACCTTGAAATTTGAAAGGGGTTTCAGTACACAGTTAAATCACAGTTAAACTCATGTAGTTTTCGGATGTCATGAGGAGGTGGATTATTAGAATGATTAACATGTTTAATTACAGACCATTATCTACAACGGGGGACATTCGTAAATAATGATTCAACATCTAGAGAAGCAAGCGTTTCCGAGTTGCTAAGTTTTAAGTGAGATAGTTTACATAGGGTTTCATTTATTATTAAAAACAGGACAATTACGAATAATATCTCTGAAAGCATTAAATTTTCATTTAAACCTTCAAATGCAAAAGACCTTTGATAAAGAGGAAAATGCTACGCGGCATTATTAACACCCACATTTAAATCTACATGTACAAAAATCACAGTTAAACTTATACCACAAAACAAAAAAACTTTCTTCCTGCTTTTCTCTCTACTAAGGATACCTTTCAGTTAATCACCATGTCGTGTAAACCAATTCGCATGCCCGAGTCTGACTGTAACTCGACGTAAATATTGGGTGTACACACGTAATAGATTGACAGATAGGGCAATACCAGCCCGATTTAACCTAGTAAAATACTAAGTGGAACATTTTATTCACGGGAACATAACTAGAAAGCAACTAGAGACCTGATATCTCACAGTCATTCAAATTTTGCACCCCTCATGCGAAGCTCAAAAACAGAAATAGCTGAGGCTTACTAACATAAAACATTTAAAACCAGACATTAACATAAAGTTCAACGTATTGTCACTTAAATTAAAAATAATATGAAAGTAAAATAATCTAAAATCCAACTTTTTAATGTTTTTAAATCTGTGTATTATAGATTCATTCAAATGTTAGAATGGAAACTCTGAAGATGTCCGAAGTTAACGGACGAAACCGTCAGAAATCTAATAAATTTTAATATATGCTCTTATGTTTCTATGAACATTTTCTAGACTAGTATCTAAGAAAATTAAATGAAAATCAAAAAGAAATATTTTCTAATTAATTATCGTCAATGATACAATTTCATTTAGTCAATTTCATAATAAACAATGAAACTACATCAATTTAAATAATAATAATATTAATGAATAATAAATTAATAATAAAATAATAATAAATAATAATAATAATAATAATAATAATAATAATAAGTAATAATATATAATAATAATAAGTAACAATAATAATAATAAATGAATAATAATAATAATAATATAATACTAATAATATAATAATTAAATAAGAATTCTGAAAAGGAAAAAAAAAGAAAATGGTTAATAGGAATAAGTAATAACTATCATAAAATGATAAAAAAAATAATTTATGAATATATATTAATAGTTTGCAAAAAATGAATAATAATAATAGAATAGATAATAATAATATTAAGTAAATAATAATAATAATACATAATATATAATAATAAAAGATAATACTAATAAAAATAATAATAATAATAAAAAAAAATAAAAATTAAAATTAGAAAATAAAAATGAAAATAAATCACTAATAATAATATAAAATTACATAATAAAATAAAAGTAATAATAATAATAATAATAATAATAGATAAAATAATTAATAATCTATACATAATAATAATAATAATTAGTATACTGAAAAACAACGCATGCGCTTATAAGTAGGAAGAAAATTTCGAAAAATGAGCATCCGAAAACTTATAAATACCCACGAGAAAATTTTCGAAAAATTAGCATCGAAAACTTATAAATACCCAGAGTTGTTCAAAACATACCATTGAAAAGTAGGATAAAACTTGTAACGGAAAGAAAAGCAATATCTCCCTTTATTATCCGGACAAAAGGACTTTAATAATAATCAAGGTAGAAATAGAGAAAATATGAAAATTTAATATCAATTAGCTTAATCCTATTTTAAAATTAGCTTCGTTATAAATTATTTACTTCTCCGTAATTGAAATGTTTTTTATTTTATTTTTTATTTTGCTTTTTATGCTACTTTTATTTCCCTAAAGGATAGTTAATACAAATGGAATATCTATAAAATGACAATTCTAAGAAAGATTACTTGTCAATACTTCCCTTCCCCCTTTAAAATTTAGGTTTAAAACAATTTTCTCCGATACATCCCACGCTTCCTTCCAAATTTATAAATTTAAAATACTTTTTATACTTTAATCCAACATTATGAGAACATAAAGTCCTAAAAAACAGTAATAAATAATAGTAACATTTATGATTTGAAAAATATTTTTGTATTGTAATGCGTTTAAAATTTTGTTTTTTTTGTACCTTCGCCCCAAAATGTTTCAGAAACAAGGGGAAAAACCTTAAAATGTTTCAGAAACAGCTTTCTTCTTTGGTTTGCTTTTTCATCTTCTTTCTTTCTTTTACTGTCAAAGGAAAGTATTTATTAAGTAGAAAATAATTCAATTTACGAAATCCTCCATTTTAGTATTTGGGTCATCATGTATTTGAATCAATAAAATTTTCTCAATAATGCTTTGCAATTTTTTTTTTTTTTTGGGAATAGAAAAGTTTTTACCTAGATTGAACCCATTATATATATAAATATATATACATATATATAAATATATTAATATAATATATATATATATGCTTTATATATATATATATATATATATATATATATATATATATTATATATATAATATATATATATATATATATATATATATATTATAATATATAGTATGATATACTATATATATAATATATATATATATATAATAGTATATGATTATAAAGTATATAATATAGTATATATAGTATAGTATATAATATTATATATAGTATACGACAAAATATATATATTTATAAGTATATATATATATATATATATATTATGAGTAACTTATATATATACTAGTATTATTATATATATATATAGTATATAGTATTTACTTATATCTTATAATATAGTATAGTATATATACATATATATCGTATTATTATATATATAAAGTTTTGTATAGTTATATATATTAAATATATTATATAGTATATATATATATAATATATATATAATATATAGTATATATATATTATATAGTATATATATATATATATACTATATTAATAAAGTATATATATAGTATAAAATATATATATGATGTATATAATTATATATATATACTAGGTCCAAACGTGAAAGAAGTTAACCCGCATGATCTGTCGAAAACTAAAGATAGGTACAAAGAATAACTGATATATATATGAATCAAGGCGTATGAAATTTGGTAGGAAAGATGAAAAAAAAAATTTAACTTTGTTTGTTTTTTTTCGTTTTTTATATCTCCAAAACAATGATAGGGTAGAAGAAAACTAATACATATATGGAATCAGCGGTAGACAACGCTTTATAGGGGCTCGAGCCGAACGTGGGACAGCGAGGGGGGGACTTTTGCATACCCCGTAGGGAGGGGTCGTAGGATACCCGCCGCGACATCCTCAATATACCGAAAGAGCGGGGGTTCCGGAGACATTTCCCGGAGGGGGGGGAAATAGTCCTACCCGTCGTCCCCCAGGAGGTCGAGAGACCCCTGATCTTTGCATCTTTGCCGGTTTTGACCCTGGGTATTCTTTTTAGTTAAGAAAATAAAAAAAGATGCTTTTTTCATACGTATTTCATACGCTGATTCTAAATATGATATTAAGTTTTCTTGTACCTATCCTAGTTTAGACTAGATATAAATAAGAAAAAAAATATAGAAATGTTTTTCAAAAACTTTAAAATTTTCATGATGCTATGCCATATATGTTATCATTTTCTTGTACCTATCTTAGTTTTCGAGACTATCATGCGGTAACTTCTTTAGTTCACCCATATACAATTGAATAACTTTAGTAGATATATAATATATATATATATATATATATATATATATATATATATATATATTATAATATATATATATATAAATAAGATATAATATTATATATATATATATATATATATATATATATATATATATATAATAAGATATATATATATATATATATATATATATATATATATATATATATATAGTAGTATACGAATAGTAATATATATTATATATATAATATTATAATATATATATATAATATACATATATATATATCATTTTATATAATATAATATACTATATATATATAATTATAATATAATATATGATATATATATATATATATATATATATTATATAATAATATAATATATAAATTTAAATAAATATAATATATAGTAATATATATAGTATATTATATATAATAATATTATTATATTAGTATATATACTATTCTATATATATATATAGTATATTATATATAGTATAGTATATTATATATATATACTATATATATATAATTATGATTTATAGTATATATATATATATAATATATATAGATACTATAATGATATATTATATATATATATATATATATAATATATATTTTATATATAGAATATTTATATATATATCTACTAATATATATATACTATATATAATATATATATATAATATATATATATATAGATTATATATTATATATATATATATATATATTATAGTAAGTAGTATATATATATATATATATATTATTTATATATTATATATTATCAATATGTATATATATATATGTATATAATATAGTATAATATAATATTACTATATATATAAGTATTTATAATATAAGTAATATATATATATAATATATAATATATATATAGGTAGTATAATATTATATATATATATATATAATATATATAGTAATATATATTATTATATATTAGTATAGTTTCAATATATAAGTATATATATATATAGTATATATATCTATAGTGGACCTCGAACAGAGGGAGACAGAGAGAGAGACTAAGACAGACAGATCAGACAGACAGACAGACGACAGACAGACAGAGACAGATTAGTACAGACAAGCCGCATAGTCAGAGCAGACAGTAGTCTCTTGCGACAGACAGACAGACAGACAGACAGACAGACAGACACTCGGAAAGGCATGAGAAATAAGACAAGACAGATCGATAGACAGACAGACAGACATACAGACAGACAGACAAGACGACAGACAGACAGACAAACAGACAAACAGAATCGACAGACAGACAGACAGACAGACAGACAGACAGACAGACAGACAGGACAAACAGAGCAAAGAACAACATACAGAAAGACAGACAAACACGGACAAACAGAACAGACAGACAGACAGACAGACGAGACAGACAGACAGACTAAGAACAGAGACAGAGACAGAGACAGAGACAGAGACAGAGACAGAGACAGAGACAGAGAGAGAGAGAGAGAGAGAGAGAGAGAGAGAGAGAGAGAGAGAGAGAGAGAGAGAGAGAGAGAGAGAGAGAGCGAGAGAAGAGAGAGAGAAGAGAAGAAGAGACGAGAGAGAGAGAAGAGAGAGGAGAGCAGGAGAGAGAGAGAGAGAGAGAGAGGAGAGAGAGAGAGACAGAGAGAGAGGAGAGAGAGAAGAGAGAAGAGAGAGAGAGAGAGAGAGAGAGAGAGAGAGAGACTTTGGTGCCTAAAAATTAATTTAAAATCTTCATTTCTCTCTATTTGCCAAGCAAACATTTTAGTGTAAAGTGGAGATGAAAATGAAAGCATGATTTTTCAAGACATTTTTCCCTTTCCTGTTCTTTTGTTAGAAATGTTTTTCAGAAAAAAAGAATAAAAAAATCATAACTCTTTTCATTCATTTAATTTCAGTAATTTCTCCTACAGTGGCAACATTAAGGTCTTCTTTTTAAGTTTTCCGATCACACACTCGTGGTTTGACACGAATAAACAGAAGAAAATAAAAAGGGGAAAAATATTAAAAGAAAAGAAAAAACAATGAAAAAAGTGAAAATCCATTTAACTTCGCTCACGCATTCTCTCGGCTTGCACGTTACTGTCATTATTGATAAAACGTGTTCAATCACTTTCTTGTTACTTCAACAGAGATTCGGAGCCTATTTATTCATTTGCTTTTGATGCTTTTTTATGCTTCAAATATGCAAGCAGTTTGCAATGAATTTATATTTCGAACATAAATTTGATACACATATTTGAAAAGTGAAAATGTGTTTACGGAATAGTGACTCACTTTTTTCATGCAATGTTTTTATTATTATTATGATTATTATAAATAAACTTACAGAGTTTTTATTTATATTGACTTAAAGTAATATTGTTGTTAATATATTATTCTTCGTCTTTTCGCAAAGATTTTTATCGAAAACTAAATTTTAAAGATTTTGAATTGAGATTTGAATGTCGACCCAGCCTTTTTGACGTTAAAATTATGACATTGAACTCACAGTTTTTCACTAAAAAAAAAAAAAAAAAAAATAATAAATAATAATAATAATAATAAAAATAATAATAATACTAATGGGTGCGAGTATATAATAATAATATGTTATATGATAATTGTTTGGTGTTGTGCACTTGGTGTGTTTGGAAGTATCTTATATTAGGATAGATGTGAGATTTTGGGTGAGATGGTGAATGATTTTATGTAATTGTGATATAATACATAATAGTATATGTGATATTAGTATAATATATAATAATATAATAAAAATAATAATAATAATAATAATAATAATAATAATAATAATAATAATAATAATAATAATAATAATAATAATAATAATAATAATAATAATAATAATAATAATAATAATAATAATAAGTAGGTAGAAAAATATCGAAATATTAATATCAAACCTTATAATTAAATGCCCAGAAGAATAAATGAGGATGTATCAAAACTTATAAATAAACAAAGCTGTTCAAAACCTGGACATTAGAAAGTATGGTAAAACTTGTAACGTGAAGAATAACAAAAGCTTCCTTTAGTGTCCGGACAAAAGAACTTAAATAATAATGAAGATAGAAATAGAGAAAATAGAAAATATGAAAATTTAATATCCATTACCTTAATCCTGTTTTAAAAATGGTTTGGTTATAAATTATAAATTATATTTTCGTTAATTGGAATGTGTTTTTTATTCTTTTATTCTTTTGCTTTTACACTATAATCACTCCTATTGGATAGTTAATACAAATGGAATCTCTAAAAATGACAATTCTAAAAAAGTTTATTTTATTGTTATTATTCTTGTATACAAGTTAATATATATATATATAATATGTATACTAATATATTATATACAGTTATATGTATAATATATATAGTATATACTATATATAGGTAAATATATATACTAAATATATAATAATGTTTAGGCAGAACATCCTATATGTTATGTCAAGAAGCATTAGGAAGAAACAAAATCTAAACAATCGAAAAGGTTGAATGATTTAGTTTTAGGGAAAAGTAAATTGGAGTCTATCAAAGAAATGAAGAATAATGCCGCCGACTATTTGACAAAAATAGGAATGTAAAAAATTAGCGTTTGGATGTAAAGGAAAAGCCCGGTTTTCCTTCTAAATAGGGGAGTGTGTAACGTTAATTGAACCATCAGCGTCAAAATTAAGAACTCCACGAAAGTAGACGAATTATATCAATTTTGGAATATTTTATTTCTACGAAATTTAATTAATTTAAGAACAATTTCATTGGAGATTTATTCAATACAAAATGGGGAAATATATTTCTTATTAAGATGAAATTATTTTATGGGAAAAAGAGTTAAAAGGTGACTCGCTCATTAGTATCTTGGATATTACATGAGAGTATAAATATAAGGTAAATAACTCCCACGCGTCGGTCGGTCTTTTTGATCCGTCAGTCGGTCGATCTCTCATTCAAAATTTATCGTCTGGAGACTGTGTTGTCATCAATCGGTCGTATATTTGGTCATTGATTTATTAATGAATCTAACGGATAAGAGAAAGCCCTGAAAACTTATACGAGGAATATTCATAAAGATTATCGTGAGTAGTGAAAATCAGGAGCTATTGATTAGAAGATTATCTATACGTTGTGATAGAGAATCTCTGACCAGTGAGAATATTGGATGTGATCTGAAGTCACTTGAGAAGAACTGTGTATTGATTAAGAATCTCTGACCAGTGAGAATATTGGAAGTGATCTGAAGTCACTTGAGAAGAACTGTGTATTGTCTATTGAATACGACTTTTGATACTGATGATACTAGTGAATAAAGAAGTAGGCGTATTTTGAAGAGATCAATCGAGAAATTATTTTTGAATTTATTCTACATCAGAATAACCAGAAGAATCCGATCCTAGTCTGAAGACATTTTTATGTTTACAGGATCATCAGAAGCAAACGTAAGATTTACGAATTATTTGGAAATTCTAGTAACCAAGATTGCGATTTGTGAGGTAGATCATACCCAAGACGGATAGACTCTTTTGATCCTATTTTTAATAAACGAATTCCGGGGATTGTCACTTTTTATTATTTGATTAAGATCCCATCTTGTGACATATATATATATATATATATATATATATATATATATATATATATATATATAATATTATATATTTTTTTATAATATATATATATATATAATATATATATATATATATATATATATATATATATATATATATATATATATATATATATATATATATATATATATATATATGAAATTGCAATGTATATTAATTTAAGGAATTGATTTTCATGTGAATAAATTAATTGCACATAATTAGAGGAAAATACACAGTTTTAACGGTAATTATAGTGATAAATTTTAACTTTGAATAAAAGAAATTTTAATTTTCTTTGTGATTTTACATCATCATACTTTTTGTGGAAAAAATATTTTGGAGAAAGTAGGAAACATTATTATTGTATTCCGTTTGTACTTTGGTGGAAGGATTGGTCGGTTAATTACGGTTTTATATATAAAATCAATTTTTTACGCAACTTTTTTATTTAAATTTAAATTATAGTATGATATTTCTTCATAATATTCTGTTTGTTTAGAATTGGCGAAATTCTGATTTCTCCTTGGTTAAATAGATATTAAGTCATTGTTTAGTCGCAGACACGACAAATCGTCTGTTTGTTTGATCTGAATTACTGAAGTAGAACTACAAAAATTTGGTTCTTGCCGATATTATTTTTTTGTTGCTGATGCTGATTTTTCTCGCATATTTAGCTGATGCGATATTTTTTATATTGATTAAATCAACTTTTTCTGGAACTGGAACAGTGGTGGAAATATGTATTTTTATTCCGCGCATTTTAGCAGTGAAGAGGTACTTATATCGCGATTCTGGGAGAGAAAATCAAACAAAATGTGGTTGGATAGGACATCCATTTCAGATCCAGTGAGAACTTTGTTTATAAATGTAAGGATAAATATTTTATGATTTTTAGCTGGAATGGAATCATTATCACATAGGCTTCCTTCCAAAAAATGGCTGGGCAATCTTTGAATAGGACCTTTTTGAGTAAGAAACGGGAGGCAGTTGTCAAAGGAGAGATTCTAGTAATCCATCCTAGAAAAGGAGGAACATAAGGAGACGAGACTAGAACACGAAAACGGAATTGTGGAGATAAACATGGAAATTGCAAGGAGACGCCGGTGGGTCGCTAAGAGTATTAAGGAGAGGGAAGTTGGCAGAAGATAGATTTAGCCTTAAATCTGGCAACCTGCCAATACATATATATATTTTTAGCGACTTTTTAGTACTCAGCTACCTTCCTGGCTACTTTTCATGTATGCCGTTTTGAAAGGGGGGCTGTCGATAGGGGGCCCTTTTTTCATGTACATTCGCTAGCTATTTTATGTATGCGTATGCACGAATGCCTGTGTATGTGTACGTTTTTTGTTACTTTCACCCTGCTAGCACCAAAGGTTCTCTCTCCACCCCCTTTAATCTATTCAGCTATGCTATGACTTTATGTTCTTTCCTGAGCCTTTTATTTTAACCTTTTTTTCGGCATTTTTATAATTTTTGTATATATTTTTAATGACTTTCTACAACTAGGATACTTTCCTGAGTCTTTTTTTTAGCGATTTTTCTGATAAATCTGGCAACTTATAGCTAAATTTCAGTATTTTTTAGAACTTTTTAACTTTTTCGACGTTTTATCAATCTAGGTATATATTTTTAAAGACTTTCTAATACTCAGCGACATACAGGATCTTTTTTTAACGCTTCTCCTGTTAAATCTGGCAACCTGTAGCTAAAATTCAGGATTTTATCACTTTTTAACCCTTTTTTCG
>JABUQX010075885.1:0-7500 GCA_015478945.1 Trachelipus rathkii
CATTTTCCGTTATGTCTAAGAGTTTTTGTAGTCCTTCTATTGAGGGAGCCAACAAAACTAGATCATCTGCGTACATAACAACATTAGACATGCACATACCTAATCTCGCACCTATTTTACTATTTACCAATTCTTTTATAAGTTCATCTATATAAATACAAAAGAGTAGAGGTGACAGAATTCCTCCTTGTATAACACCATTTTTATCTTCCATCTATTTGATACATTATTTTTAAATTTAACATGAGCAAACTGATTGTTGCAAATATGCACTAAAATATTATGCATTATATCAGGAATTTTCAAATTCTCCAATTTCTTAAATAAAATGTCATGATTGACTTTGTCAAATTCCTTCAAAAGGTCTAAGAATGCCGCATACATGGTTGAACCTCCCTCGATGTATTCTGCAATTGTTTCCTTCAAAACGAAGATTGCAGTCTCTGTTGAGCAATTTCTTCTAAATCCATGCTGCCTATCATCCAGAATGACATAATCTTTAATCCAATTCAGAATTTTATATTCAAACAGCCTTAGAAAGACAGATGACATCATAACCGGTCTATAATTATTGGAATCACAACAATTTCCGTATTTATCTTTTATAATCGGGGTTATCGAGCCCTCCAATAGGTCACATGGAATATGATTGTGCATCATACATACATTCATGAATTTTGCAATAATTTTATACAACTTTTCCGTCCCAAATTTCAAATGATATAAGTGAATCCCATCTGGACCTAAAGTTGGATTCATTTTATTAATTATTTCATTAATTTCCATAGCAGTGAATAATTCATAAACTTCTGTCCAATGAGCTTTTTTAAAAGCATTCTTAGTGTGAGATTGGCAAGATCTATCATCAAACACTTTCCTAAATTTATTCGAGAATAATTCCGCTATATTTCCATCATCATTTTCTTCGTCAATCTTTATTACGTCTCTCTTTAATAAACCTTCCTTACTAACCATATTCCAAAATAATTTTAAATTTTTACCACTAAAACTTTTGGCAAATTTTTCATTTCTTATCTCGTTTTCCATCAATCTACATTTTTTTAATTCAAATTTAAACTTAGCTCGTGATTTACACATTTTGTCAAATTCCGTACCCTGACGTTTTCTTCCTTTCTTTTTCCATTCTCTAAAATGCCAATTTGCTTCTTTATAAAAATCCCTTAATTTTTCATTCCATCCTGGCGTACATTTTTTAACATTTTTAATGACTACAGAAAACTTTTTACTTGCAGTTTGTAGAACTTTACATATATCTTTATACCAATGTTTTATCTGAATTAAATGTTTATCATTGCTGCAGTTATACTTACTGCAGAAAGCAACCTCCTTTTCTAAAAAATTATTTTTATCAAGTAGGTAGTCAATATTATTAGCATACTCATTTTTCTCTTCAACCGTGAGTTTATTCCAATATATAAACTCATTATTAACATCTTCACAATCCAAAAATTGATTA
This sequence comes from Trachelipus rathkii, assembly GCA_015478945.1. Taxonomy (NCBI): domain Eukaryota; kingdom Metazoa; phylum Arthropoda; class Malacostraca; order Isopoda; family Trachelipodidae; genus Trachelipus; species Trachelipus rathkii. Next base: position 1,478 of record JABUQX010075885.1, read on the forward strand.
CAATCTTCAATTCTTAGTTTACAGGACATCGGAAAATGATCATAGATAGATAGGTATATAGAAGATAGACTACATCAAAAATATCTTTTAAGTTCCCTGAACACAATACATGATCTAACCAAGACGTCGTATTATGTGCCGGAGACAAATAAGTGAATGAGTCACCAGGTAAACTATTATCAACTATATATAGATTATTTCTTTCGATAAAATCATTAAACAGTCCTGCAAAAATTGATTCATCGAAACTTGTATTAAAATCTCCCATAATAATTAAAGAATCGTGTTCCGTACTTTTCACTACTGCTTCCACTTCTGTTAAAGAATTAATATATTCCAAAATTCTAACTTGATCATTTATAAAGCAGGGCAAATAAACGTTTAAAATCAAAAACCTGTTAAAATTTACACTTAAAACTATACCAATTATATAATCACTGTGTAATACTGGTTTAACCATTCCTGATAGCTCTTTCCTCCATAAAATACACATTCCCTTCTTCGGTCTCCCCTCATGAATTACGTTTGTAACTTCTTTTTGAACAAATGTTATATTCTCCCATTTGTTGGATAAATTTTCTATTACATAAACATCCTTTTCCATTAACATTATCTCTTGTAATAATATAATATCATGATTAGACATAAGTTTCTTAACAACTTCAGAATTATTCCTAAATGAATTGCAATTATAAGTAGCAATCTTTAATCCAGTAATCGAAGAATTCATCATTCCTTTTTATTCTTAATAAAGAACTTTCTACATATTATGCCTTCAGGCCAAAAGTCTTCATTTAATATCTTAACTCTATTTTTCAATTCTGTAGTAATTTTAAAAGATTTAGAATAAGGATTTCTACAATTTAATTCTTCGATTTTTAGAAGTACAACTTTAAATTATTCCTGATATACTCTTTTATATGATCATCCTTAACAGTTAGGTCACAGCGACCGATATACAAATCTAAAACTGACTTAGCACTTCTCAAATTATCAGAGATGTTCAAATTTTTAGCACTATATATAATATTTTTAAATTTTTTACGAGATCTTACTAAAGTTAAACCTTCATATTCGCTATTTTCTCTATTAAACTCTGCTTCATTCTTATTTCTTTTCAAATTTATCTCTTCATTAGGAATCTTCACAAACTTATTTTTATTGCTAATTTTTATCCCTTTCTTACCTTTTTTAGATACAATATCTGCCCAGCTCAATTTACTAGGGTCGTATTCATTCTCAATTTCTTGATTAAAACTAATTTCCACCAATTTATGACTTTTCTCTATCTGAGAAGCTGAAGGAGCCGACGGCACTGGCAAACTGTTTTCAGGTAAATCATGACTTTCCTCTATCAGAGAGCTGAAGGAGCCGACGGCATCGGCAAACTGTTTTCATGCAATTCAAGACACTCTTCTATCTGAGAAGCTGAAGGAGCTGACGGCACAGGCAAATTGGGACCATTCTTCATCTCCCTCTCCATCGTCCACATAATGAAACATTTTCGGACCTTAAGTAATACATGGTCCTCAAAATAATTTAGTATTGGAAAGGTTGGTAATAATTTTTTATTTTAGGTAAAGAAAAATTAAAAAAATTATTTGCTATAAAAAGAACTTACTTTTTTTATTTTTTGAGCTTTGTTTATTTCGACGTAAATATTTATTATTTGTGTTCACAATAAGTGTTGTATATATATATATATATATATATATATATATATATATATATATATATATATATATATATATATATATAACACTATACTATACTCTCTATATTCTATATATATATACAGATTAATATTATCCCTTGAGGTAGTTATATTTTCAATTTTCTAAAAAAAATTTATTTACAAAGAAATCATTTGATAAGGAAATTTAGGGTCTTATTTAAATATGGAATGTATACGATATATTGGAAAATCGAATTAATTATCATTAGTAGTCTGTGAATATCTAATATATATATATATATATATATAGATAGATAGATAGATATATATATAGATATATATATATATATATATATATATATATATATATATATATATATATATATATATATATATATATATATATATATATATATATATATATATATATATATATATATATATATATATATATATATATATATATATATATATATATATAGATGGTCAGATTTTGTTAATGCTCACAGTATGTAACTAGAGAACGGCAGGTCCTACAGTAAAACAAATTATATATTTGGAATCAGCCGAAAAATCTAAATGGGTTAATTTTTTTTTTTTTTTTTTTAGTAAAAATTTTTAAAAGAAGGAATACCCTAGGGTAAACCGCAAGGATGTAGTCGGGGTCTCTCAGCCTCCCGGTGGACGACGGGGACTAATCCCCCCTCAGGGATAGTCTGGAACCCCCGCTCTTGGTCTTACACAGATTGTCGCAGGAGTTCCTGATATCCCTCAGGGTATGGCTCCCCCTCATCCCCCGTCAGGCTAAAAAAACTTAAAATTTTCAAAAAAGCAAAATTATTTCACCAAATTTAGGGGGCTCGAGCCGACGGGGGACAGAGGGGGACGTTTCATACCGGGATGGTCGGAGGAACCCCGCGACACCAAGACCAAAACGACGGAGACCATCCCCGGAGGGGGATTAGTCCCCCCCGTCGACCAGAGCCAGGAGACTGACTCCTGCCATCTTTACGGTTTACCTAGGGTATTCCTTTAGATTAAAAAAAAAAGTACTTTAAAAAAAAAAAAAAAAAAAAAAAAAAAAATTAGAAATCCATCCTTAGAATTTTCGGCAGATTTTAAATATATAATTTGTTTTAGGCTACCGTTCTCTAGCTACATACTGTGAGCATTAAAAAATCTGACCATCTATATATATATATATATATATATATATATATATATATATATATATATATATATATATATATATATATATATATATATATATATATATTATATATATATATATATATATATATATATATATATATATATATATATATACAACACTTATTGTGGACACAAATAATAAATATTTACGTTGAAATAAACTAAAAAATTAAATAAAATGAATTGGAAAATAAATCAATTTGAAGCACAAAAAATATAAAAAGTAAGTTCTTTTTATAGCAAATCGAATTTTTAATTTTAATTTTGCTATAAAAATTATTTGACGGCACAGGCAAATTGGCAATCTTTACTAATCTTTATGACCATGTATTACTTAAGGTCCACATTTTCTTTCACATATTTCTATTACAGTTTCTCATTTCATTTTTAATTTCAAATAGATTTTCTTTAACCATATCTGATGCTACTCTTTTTACAATTAGTCTATGTTCTCTAAGTTGCGTAACCTCTTCTCTTAGCATCGTTACTTCATCAATTAGGATAATAAGTCCTTCACTTACAATTTCAAATCCGCTAGTCAGTGGAAGTGACCTATAGGACTCAGCTACAAATTCTGGTTAAGTTTTATCCTTCAACTTAGCTATCCAAAATAGATCAACAACATCCTGCATATCGCCTCCTAGTCTATCATCTCCTCTTCTCCACTTTATTTCCTCTCCTATCAGATTTGAAAGTAACTGCTTAGCCTCCTTGACTTTACCAGCACCATAGAAAGCTATACATGTCATAACACTATTATCATCCTTCAAATCATCAAGTGCAGTTGAAACATAGCACAATAAATCATTTATTTTTACTTCCATTAAGTCTCCAAAATCTTAAATCCAAAATTGGCAAATTGGCAAAATATATTTCAAGTTGACAAGCACCAGTTCAGCACCTCATGCTAAATTTAGTCAACAATATTTTCTCTTCATAGAAGCAAATTAAAATAAAAATAAAAATATAAAATAAAATAAAAAGAAGATAAATCTCTGTTATTTAACGCATCTCAAGTAAATATTAAAGTTGCTTCACTAATAAATAAAAACTAGATATCACTACCTTTGAAAAAGTAATTAACAATGAAAATAGAATTAAAATAATTTTTTTAACACAATTAAAACTTTCACTTTACACAGATCACATATAAAAATTCCAAAGAGACTCAAATTTTACAGAGCCCTTCAAAAACTTTTCTTTACCGCGCTTCTAATTTTAACTCCCTTCAGATTTTAAACCAACCTCTTACCACAAAGTACGTAGATAGATAGATAGATAGATAGATAGATAGATAGATAGATAGATAGATAGATAGATAGATAGATAGATAGATAGATAGATAGATAGATAGATAGATAGATAGATAGATAGATAGATAGATAGATAGATAGATAGATAGATAGATAGATAGATAAATTTACTTTATTTCGTAAACATAGTACATTTATAAATAAAATAAAATAAAAATAAAACAAAATAGCTAAAAAACTAATAAACACATGAGTTCCATTAATAATAATGTCATATTTTATCTTAGGGTATCTTCTGTCTTAAACAAATTTAATCCTTGATTTTAGAGCATCAAAGTCATTAGTAAATAAATCAACTACTCCAAATGTCTTCATAAATATCATTTAAATACATCATTTGTTGATGCCATTCTTTCTGTTAGTAAAAATTTTTCTACATATCTTTCCCGTAGTTCAGAAGTCTTCAATTAAAAGTTTTTCTTTAAATCCTGAATCAGCTGTAACTTTAAAGGATTTAGAATAATGATTCCTGCATTTCAACTCTTCAACATTTAACCAATCTATGTGCAAATTTTCATTGATAAATTTTTTAAGTGAATATTTGTAACACCTAAATCACATCTGCCAATATAAAATTCCATAAACCCTTTGGCACCTCTTAAATTATCATTAGGTTTCGGATTTTTAGTTAAATAAATTATTTGTTTACTCTTTTTTCGAGATTTAACAATATGAAACACATCATCTTTTGATTTATCATATATATCGTCTTCCAATTGACGATCATTCGTCTCTTCAGAACCAAATTTTTTGATTCTTCATATTTATCGTCTTAAAATTGATGATCATTTGTCTCCTTAGAAACCAGTTCTATTTTAGGATTTTTCTTTGCATCTGTAAATCCTTTAAATGAGACAGATTTCTTTCTTATTAAGAGAATTTGAAGTAATCTGTGCCAAACTTTTCTTAAGAATAGTTTCATTTACTTCGGGTTTTCTGACCAATTACTTCTTCAGATTCGAAGCTTAAATCCATTTGAGAAGTATTAGGTGCTGAAGGTTATATTAAATTTTGATCTCAAAGTTCATCATTCGAAGTACAACTTCCAGAAATAATTATATATTTATAGTTTACCTCATTAAGTTTAATTATATCATTTTTAATTTCAAATAAGTTTTCTTTAGTACTAGCCATATCAGATAATAGTTATATCTTGTAATCTCTGATTTTCAAGTGATTAATTTCCTCTCTCAGCATTGTAACTTCATCAATTAAATTTATTAAATTCTCCACAATAAATATAATATATATAGTATATAATATATATAATATATATATATATATATATAATATATATATATATAATAATAATAATATATATAATAATATATATATGTATATATGTATATATAAATAATATATATATGTAATATGTATATATGTATATATCTAACAATAATATAATATATATATATATATATATATATATATATATATATATATAATAATATATTAATAATATATATATATGTTTATGAATAATAGTATATATTTATATATACTCTAATAATAATATAATAATAATATATATATATATAATATATAATATAATATATATATATATAATAATATATATATATAATAATAATAATAATAATATATATGTAATATTTATGTAATAATAATATATATATATATATATAGCAATAATAATAATATATATAATATAATAATATATATATAATATAATATAATTTGTAATATATATATATATAATAATAATATATATAATATATATATATATATATATAATAATAATATATAATAATAATATATATATGTATATATATATATATAATATATATATATTATTATGTAATATA
>JABUQX010075885.1:12500-40000 GCA_015478945.1 Trachelipus rathkii
TTAAAACCATTAAAAACATTAAAACCTTAAAATATTGCAAAGCCCATAAAAGCAAAAAAACGTTGGTTTATTTGGTTTATTTAAATAAAACAATGGTTTGTTTTGTTAAAACCATGAGATACTCTGACCCTATGTACTGTGTAATATATATAATATATGTAATAATAATAATATATGTAATAATATAATATATATGTATATATATGTAATAATAATATATACATAACTCTCTAATATATATATATAATAATATATATATATGTATGTAATAATAATAATAATATATGTTTAATAATAATAATAATAATATAATATAATAATATAATAATATAATATATATAATAATAATATAAATAAAATAATTATAATATAATAATAATAATAATAATAATAATAATAATAATAATAATAATAATAATAATAATAATAATAATAATAATAATAATAATAATAGCTATTTATTTCTTGAAACCAATAATAATATGTAATAATTTATAACCAATATATACAGTATAATAATGTTAATAAATAACACTAATAATAATATATATATATATATAATAATAATAATAATAATATAATATATATATATATAATATCTATAATCTATAATAATAATAATAATATATATAATAATAATATATGTACTAATATATAATACAGTATATATATATATATATATATATATATATATATATATATATATATTTATATAGACAATATATATATATATATATATATATATATATATATATATATATATATATATATATATATATATATATATATATATATATATATATATATATATATATATATATATATATTTATATATATATATAAAATATATATATATATATATATATATATATATATATATATATATACATATATATATATATAAATCTTTATATATATATATATATATCAGTTGTAAACTTTAAAATGTTTTCTTTCTATTAGGAACTTTTTTCTTTACAGCTGTGCGGCTCTCTCTCTCAGTGCTCTCTTTCCATGGAATAAACAAAACAATAAATTTTGTCCCCAAGAAGAACTACATATTCAGTTCCATTGCAAAAGCTAAATGGCTATTCCACGCTTTTTATTTACCTCTCTGGGACTTCCTTCAAGACTTTGCACACGATCTTCTGCTTTTGCTTTCACAAATATACTATCTTTTATTTTATTCTAATTTGATAAACAAGCAATGAAAAAATCAAAGTATATTTACCGTAAAACATATAAAATCAATTGCATGTTTGTTTTGACTATAACACTTTGTGAAATTAGGCTTGACTTCAATTATTTGTCAAATGGTAATGTTCATTATTTCTTCAGAAATTATTATTATTATTATTATTATTATTATTATTATTATTATTATTATTATTATTATTATTATTATTATTATTATTATTATTGTGTATTATTATTATTATTCCTGCTATCATGATTGTTGTTATATATATTTTTATTAATTTGTTTATATTACATGTACGGTCGTCAACAGTAGTTCTTCACCTAGCCGTGATATTTATATAAATTTGTAAATTGATCGTTTTCATAGGGTAGTAGAAATACAATGGAAAGGCAGATGCTGCTTCATGCTTTTTATATTTCTAAGACGTTACGCTCTCAAATTAGCAAACCCCTCGCGTCCTTAGATTGTGTTGGTTATATTAGAAAAAATCAGGTTATATGCATAATGTTAGCTACCTACACTAAACAAAGTACAGAATTTAGTGTTTCAGTTTCAATTTATAGCGCTTGGAAAAGCAAAAATATATATATATATATATATATAAATTTATATATATATATATATATATATATATATATATATATATATATATATATATATATATATATATATATATATATATATATATATATATATGCTAGGGTCCATGTCATTCCCAGCAGTGTGAAATTGCTTTGAGGGGTATTTTTCAATACCTATTGCGTTGAATTATAGTGTTGGATTTGTATATATATATATATATATATATATATATATATATATATATATATATATATATATATATATATAATATAAATATATATATATATATATATATATATATATATATATATATATATATGTACATATATATATATGTATATATATATATATATATATATATATATATATATATATATATATATATATATATATATATATATATATATATATATATATATATATATATTAATAATCGTAATAATATATATAGATATATTGATTTCTATCTTTTTTTCTATATATAAATTTGACTTTAATTTATAAATCTACCCCAATTTGGCGCTCTTTCATACAATTTATGACACTAACAATACAAGTTATTTATTTATTATAACAAATATTACAAATAAAGCTAAACGTATCTATCAGGCTAGCAAAAATTTTCTCGTTAACCTGTCAACAAACTGGTCCAGAATATTGTTAAATTTAATACGATTCTACATGCATTAATGCCAAAAAATTGAGCTTTTCGTCTTTCAAAGAGGATCGCAGGTAATTCTTAACACGTTTCAAAGCAGAAAAAGACCTTTCTCCAGAACAGTTTGTGACAAGAAGTGACAGGTAAATTCGTAAACAAATGTACATGTTGGGAAAAATATCCTGCATTTCAGTGTTAACAATGGTCTGAAGCATTTTCAATTCAATAAAGGTCCCCTTATTTTCACCTTTTTGACTTACCCGCACATCATATTCAGGTTCATTCATGTACTCTATGAACAATTTCACTCAGGGCTAATTGAGGTCTTGTATTACATTTTGCCAGCCTTTCTGCGCATCAAGATCACAAAATCCCGACACCAGTTTGCCCGGTTTGTTCACTGCCAGGTGAATTTTGCCCCCTCGGTTCTGAAGTACTGTTAACAAGCAGAATAATCAATAGGAGTAACCTAAAATTCTTTCTACCTGAAAAGGCAGGATCTTCAGTCTTTCCCCTTGATTGACCTTCATTCTTTGTATCTTTCTTTGGGTAACTTCTTTGGCTGCAGCTCACCAAGACCAATTTTATCTTTCTCAAAGTTCCCAGAGCATCTCTTAAACTAATACATAATAATTCAATGAATTGTTGATCTTCACGACTCGTTCAGATCCGTATTTGTGCTCAGCAGCTTTATTATCTGGTGGAAACCTTTCAGTGACGAAACCACCAGTAGATATAATTTTCCAAGGTTTTCAACTTGGACAATGCTCTTTGGTACATCGTGCTTTGGCTCATTTGGACAGGTTTTCTTCAAATTGTTCTAAGCCATCCTTATTTTTCCTTATCCACAGATGAGTGCCTTTAAAGCATCAGAGTGGGTAGCCCATCTAGTATCAATAGATGTTTCACCAACAGGCAGGCTATCAAGGCGTTGACTAAATGTGCCCACCGATGAGTTGATGCACTGAAAAAGCAGTAGACGTTCTCTATCAATTCAAAAATAAAGTAGCGAAATATTGTCCCACAGCAGAATGTCCGACCAGGGAATGTGCAAAAACAAAGAATGTAATGAAATGGGAGGGATTCTTTCGAATTCTTTCTTACAATCAGTATGTTTGACGCATTATCATATGATTGGCCGCGGCAATGCATTATATTCAAATCCTTAACATCCAAAAAGACTCTTCATCTTCTGCAAACCTTTCAACAGTCTGACGTCATGTATAAGGACACAAACATATCGAAAAATGCAACACAGCTTGTCAGAGTGACTTATATCAAGGGGTGGAGTCAACAGAAATTGAATAATATTTAGCTGTCTTGATTTCCTCATTAATAGTGCTCAATACTTCTTTACCTATAATAGCTATGAGTTGGTCACATGTAGTGGAAGACAGGTAAGAGACTGACCCCTTCGCCTGTTGCCGTCCTTTTCGAAAGGGCAGCTAAAAATGGATCAAATGATGATGTGCCCAAGAAGATGCGACGGTGTCCCAATCACCTCAGACCTCTTTCATCTAAAATTTCTTTGTAGCAACTACTCTTTTCAACAGGCTTTAGCCAAAACTTTCAGTTGGCTATGCTCTATCAACAGTAAATTTGCACTGTCATAGGCCTTTGCTCTTCGCTAAAGTCATAGGTAGCGATCATGTGGGCTGCTTCTCTCATGAGCCACCGTTGGCGTACTGCATTTTTATTAGCAGAAGCCACTTCTGAAGAAGCATTTTCTTCTGGTTAAAACAACTAGCATTGGAAAAAAAATGTTTTGCTTGCATAGGAAATAGCAGAGCCAATTTCTTTCTTCTCTCCATTTGGCAAGAGCAGCAATACGTAAACTTTCAAAAATATGTTTGTTTTCCTTATATATTTGAATGGAATTATCAATGCTTGCATTTTCATTGATGCAGCAACCACTGTCTCACACCACACGCATTTCTTCTAAGTCTTGCTAAAATCCAATACACTCAGAGGTAAAGTACAGTAGTATGAATGGAACACCAAAAACAAAACTTAAGCCAGGTTGCAACGGATGTTGCGAATGCTGCAAAGCAACATTTTGGCATTTGTTTTTGCTAATTGAAACATCAAAGTAAGGGTTTATTAGAATTCCGGTAAGACCAGTCTGGAGACCGATGTTCTAGCAATCTGTTCTTAGGGACTTTTTAATCTCCCAAAAGTCCGCAGAAGGTTTTAAATGACCAGTGTTTCTGATGGTTCCATTTGATTTATCGAGGTCTTTTAATCGATTTTTAAATCGTCTTTCTTTGTGTTCTGGTTGGTTTAATACATTGAAAACATAATCGAAAGATAATATTAAATATTATTAACATTCATTCAATCACGGTAGGGACAGATTTGGAATGACGGCTAGAAGTGACGTCACAGTTTCTAGCTTCTAGCATGGTATATCCTACATCACGGAATATATCCGATATAGGTGTCTAACCCTGTGTTATAAATTTATAGGGAATCAATTCCGTGGTTTATTGGAATCATGCTCCTACCATATTACTAATGCTTCCATGGTATATCATTTGTCACGGAATAACACCCGATATAGGTATCGATCGTATATAATTGATGCTTTCAATCGATTACCGTGGTTTAGAACGGTGTGTAGCGTGCTATGGTTTAGTACCCCCGACCCCTTTTCTATCACATCTAGCATGTATATCCTACTTCACAGGAGTAACCACGTGCTCTATGTGTACTACATGTTTGAGAACCTGGTTGATTCCAGGTGTTTGAGGAATCGAAATATACGCTGGAGTGTTAGCGCGGTGCGTAGCACCAGCACAACCTCTCAGGCCAATTTTTGAATTTTCAATGAATAAGAGCTTGTTAATGCCCCTATGTTGGGGGTCTGCGAATCGATTCGAGAATTTCATGGATCAGAGCAGCTCTTGGAAGGTGTTGTAACATTGTTGGTGCTCCATGTATATTAAGTGCTTTTAAGGTTTTTAATTAGTGCGCCTTGCCTGCCCCTGAGGTTTCACGCTGCCACCTCTAAGGAGAAAGAGGGAGTCTGAGCCCCGGAAAAGAACTTAGAAGGGTTGAAATTTTGGTGATTAAATAGAAGAGAACGACTGAAATAAGTAGTAGGTTTATTAAGTACAAGACACATGGCCAGACTGGAGCTGAGGACAGACCATACTGGAATTCTGACTTTAGTCATGTTAGGTAATTGAGGTGTGCTATATATATTTTTAAGGAAATAGATTTAGATTTGAGGTTCTTCGCCAATGGTTTGAGGTCAACATCTTTGATAATAGAAGTGAAACTGAAAGTGAAGGTGGTGGAAGGAAGAGAAGGAGGAAAGGACAAGGCATGAGTGAAGAGTCTCATGACGGAGAAAATGAACCGAAGTCGGAACGGTGCTGGGCAGGGCTAGTACAAGAAAGATGATGGATGAAAAAGAAGTCTCTTGAGTCTAAACTAGTAGTAGTGGGTTTTGGTCACCCATTTTTGGGAGCCGTGCAGTGTGAGTTAATAAACATGTATCTAAGACCATATTGATACCCTTATATATGTTTCAGTGATGTAGAGCATAGACCTTATAGTTTCAATACGTTCAAGAAAGTCTAGGGACCCTTGGGGATGGGGACAGAACTATAAAACAGGGTTTTACCCTTAAATGAAATTTTAATGGGCTATAAGTTTTGAAATGGACATACGCTCTAACAACAGCCTTATGTTGCACAAATATATGAAACAACACGAAATTAAGTGGTACTCTCTTAGTCATACACAATGGCGTTCAAACTTGCACTCGACTTGTTTAATGTGTGCTATATCAAACCCATAAAAAGGTGTGTGTTTATTTCAAACAAGGCATTTTGATTTATGAACAACCTTTTCATTACTAAAGTTAAGTTAAGTTAAGTTAGAGTTAAAGTTAAAATTGGGTTAAAGTTAAAGTTAAAGTTAAGTTAAAAGTTAAAGTTATAAGAAATTAAAGTTAAAGTTAAGTTAAAGTTAAAGACAAAGTTAAAGTTAAAGTTAAAGTTAAAGTTAAAGTTAAGTTAAAGTTAAGTTAAAGATAAGTTAAAGTTTATGTCGAAGGATAAGATTTATATTTTTCATATATTTAATATTAACATTACGTTTTCTTTTATATTACCTTTTTCTTAAGTTAAATTTATTTTATCGTGTTTTAATTTTTATTTATTCCGTAAGTTTATATTTGTCTATTTTTTTATTTATATCTTTTTATTCAAAGAATTTTATTTATTACTGTAAAAATTATTTTAAAGCTTTTTATTTAAATTTTTATTTATTTGTTTTAAACATTTTGTTTTTATTAATATTTTAAAATTTTATTTAAAAATGTGCTACTGACCCTAACAGTAAAGCAGCAAAGCAGTAGCGCAAGCGCCTAGCACTCCCCTCCTCTCTATAACCAGGAACTACAATCGACTTATTGATTTATGTCATATTTGCCTGTGTTAAGCATAAGCACACATCAAAATAAATTTTTTGAATGAGAATAGCATAAATTATTAAAAATATTTTATGTTTTACTAAAATTTAATTCTTTATTAAAAATAATAGCAATAAGTGATTAAAAGTCATATTTTAGTGTCAATGCTATTACAAACATTACATAAAAACAAGTTCTTATGTATGATTTCAGCATAAATATTATTAAAATCTTTTTATTCTTTGCTATATACCATACAAACTAACATAACTAATACACCTTGTATTCACTGTAAAACTTACAGTAATTAACAAAATCTTACAAAACTTAACCCTAAACTACTTTCCAACATAACTCTAGCATATCAGTGCTTTAATTTTCTCTAATATTTAATAAAACTTTACAAAAATTTACCATGATCTATATCTATCACTCTAATCGATAAATAAATGTCTTGGCCAAACTAGTTTACATAAAAACTCAAACTAACCTCACTTTTACCAACATATCAAAAATAAATTTAACATTAACATTGGGAATATTTAACAAAAACATACAAAAAATTTAACATAACCTAACCTAATTATCACATTGCCCACCGAATAAATGATAAAACTTATAAAGTATTAACTTGTCAACTGTTGTTAACATAAAAATTTTATAAAGCCAACATAACATAGCCTGAACTAGGAATAGTGTCATAACAGACCAGACATACCTTATGAATGTATATACTTTCATTAACAATGTTCATTGTTTATCATAGGTAAAGTGACTAACAAAAACTCAAACTAACTTCACTTTTCCAACATATCAGTAACAGCTAAAGGTGAATAAACAGTATCAAAAATTTTTAAATAATCTAACCTAGCTATCACATTGAGCACCGAATAAATGATAACATAACAAAGCTAATTTGACATCCTGTAAACAAAACAATTTTCGTAACCAACATAACGGCATTAACTAAGAACACAACGTGACGCCAGCACCAGATATGCTTTAAGTACGAATAAGTACTTTCATGTGTGTTCTCTGTTTATCACCAGGTAAAATGAGCTAACATTATTACCTGAAAATTCAAATAATCTCACCTTCGGTATATCAAAAGTAATAGGTGTAGCTAATCTAAAAAACATATGCCTTCTAATATCGCCCACGGCTAAAACATAACATACTGACATCGTCTGCAGATTAACCATTAGCAAAGTTGCCTGTATGTCTACTGCAAATAGGATATCATCATCAAGCAAAAACTCAAGCCTACTCTAACCCTGCAGTCATATCATGTCACTTCGTTTATTGTTTAACATTAACGCTGTAATGTTTATCAAAACGTAACAAAGCTTATCGCCTAACCATCTGTTTAACGAATAAATACGATATATCAAAGCTTTTTCCAGCTTCACTAAAGTAACATGAAAACGCAAACTAATAACAACGAAACATAACATGCCGACATATCTTACGTATAGATAAAAATTTTTTCCATTAACAATGTTCTCTGCTTATTAATGGGTAAGTAACATTCCCCATAAAACTTAACATATCACCCATTTTTCTATCATAACTTCAACATATCATTGCTAATTTAACATACTAAAAGTAATTCAAATCCATTTTAAGTATCATTATGGTTCTGTTGTTGTTTTTGTTTAAAAAATAAAATTTTTATACATGATCACAACATAATTTTATTCTTTTTAATGTTTATATCATAAGTAAAGTATGTTAACATATCTTGCATGAATAAATGCCCATCTATTAACAAAATCAATGCATAACAGCGATAAATGGATTATCGTACCAGGCAAAACCTTCCCTATCCGCACTTTCTTAACATAACTCTAAATTACAGTGCTATTTTTGCATCATCATAGTAAATTTAACAAAAACACAACAAACATATATTAAAATATAGAACTTTGGATATAATCTAAACTAACTTATCTAACAGACCAAAGCAAATAAATGATAACCTAACAAGCTTTAACAACATAAAACTAGCATAATAACGCAAACTAAAAACATAAATACTTAACGTATCTTTTGCTGAACAAGCTAACCATTGACAAGTTAACTGTATGTATAAGGTAAATATGATGCCATTGTCTGGGTTTGACGCCGACAAGTATAAATCAATGGTCGTGGGGCCTGGAAAAATAACCAGAGAACAAAACATGAACACAACAAAGAAATCTCAGGACAATTAAATCAAACATAATCAACCTTAAAATTTATTAAAAATACCCCCAACCTTGATCCGTAAACACCTACAAGGCAAAACCATTACCGCAATATGCCAATCGCAATACCTGCAGCACCACACCAATCTACCCACCACAGCCAAAGGGAAATCACTTAGCCCCTTAACCACCAGGAATTTTAAATTACCATTTACGACCAGGTTACACCACCCAAAACCGGTATCGATCAATATCGCTATTATGAGATATTAATGAATATCTTTAAATATTCACCAATATCTGTAAACCTTAAATCTAAAAACCTTAATCTAAATAAATAACCTTAATGTAAAATGCGTCAAAAGAACAGTTCTCAATGGTACTCCCTCTCAATTTTCCAATATCTTCACAATCTAGTCTAATGTATTTCAAAATACTCTTTCTAAACTTTACATGCAATTCTCCAAACTCCTTCTCAATTCAATCAAGTTCTACCTGTGTATCCTCACAGTCTCCAACAATACTCCTTCTAGATTCTCCTCGCCAAACAAATTTCGTCTCTGTGTATCTTTTTCCGGATTTCCTTTACCGGTACTTCTAACTCGCTCTATTCTACTTTAAGCTTTTCCTCAGCAGCTCAAACGTTCCTATTGTTTTCCGATTTTCAAATATTCGCCTGCTTCGCTTGCTTCAAACAAGATCCCAAAAAAATTGCGATAGAAAAAATATCATATCATAACGGTCGAAATAAAAATGTAATAATAATAATAATAATAATAATAATAATAATAATAATAATAATAATAATAATAACAATAATAATAATAATAATAATAATAATAATAATAATAATAATAATAAAACTAATAATAATAATAATAATAATAATAATAATAATAATAATAATAATAATAATAATAATAATAATAATAATAATAATAATCATAAAAATAAATAATAAAATAATAATAATAATAATAATAATAATAATAATAATAATAATAATAATAATAATAATAATAATAATAATAATAATAAAAAAAATATAAATAATAATAATAATAATAATAATAAATAATAATAATAATAATAATAATAATAATAATAATAATAATAAAAATAAGAATAATAATAATACTAATAATTCATAATAATAATAATATTAATAATAATATAATAATAATAATAATAATAATAATAATAATAATAATAATAATAATAATAATAATAATAATAATAATAATAATAATAATAATAATAATAATAATAATAATAATAATAATAATAATAATAATAATAATAATAATAACAATAATAATAAAAATAATAATAATAATAATAATAATAATAATAATAATAATAATAATAATAATAATAATAATAATAATAATAATAATAATTAATATAATAATAATAATAATAATAATAATAATAATAATAATAATATTAATAATAATAATAATAATAATAATAATAATAACAATAATAATAATAATAATAATAATAATAATAATAATAATAATAATAATAATAAAAATAATAATAATAATAATAATAATAATAATAATAATAATAATAATAATAATAAAGATAGTAATAATAATAATAATAATAATAATAATAGTAATAATAATAATAATAATAATAATAATAATAATAATAATAATAATAATAATAAAATTTTATAAAAACAGTTTTAAGCAATAATATACTTAATAATGAATTCAAAAATCAATGAGAATAATCATAATTGAATGAATTAAAGAATAAACGAATAATTTAAAATATGATATAAAATATTAAATAAATATAGATAAAATATAAAATTATAATATTATTATAATAATTATTAAACAAAAAATAAATAAAAATTAAAGAATTATTAATCAAACAAATAATTAAATAAGTATGAATGAAATTGAAATAATTAGAATAATAAATATTGATAAAAGGTTTTACCTTGTGCAGCAAGGTGTTTACCTGGGTGGTTGACCCATTTTTTCTCTTCCTTTACACTCTTTCTAACCTAATCTGAATTCTACCCAACCAAAACCCTGAAAAATAATTCTCACTCTCATCATCCTCATCAAACAATCCTTTTAGTCTGTCAACCATATTATTTATTTTCTTTCTTACGTTTCTTCTTCCTACGTTTTTCTATTAAAACCAACTCTTTACCTTGTAACCACAAATCATTCACTCCTTCCACATTCTCATTCATTTCAGTATCATTCATCCAAAACTTATACACTGGGTGAGCCTTCAAATATCCAGGTGGCTCCCTCCACGGTCTCAACTGCATCTGATGCGCTCTAAACTCACTCACTCTACCATCTGTCTCATTCTCAAGCACATAACTAACTCCATTCGACATCACTCTTTTCACGACAAAAGGCCCTTCAAACTTTTCTCTCATCTTACTCACATTCAAACGGCCCTTTTCAATCACCTCTTTCAAAACCTTATCCCCTACTTCATAACTTGCAAACTTCAGACTCCCTTTTCTCCAAACATCCCTATCACTTTCAGGCAACCCTAACCTAGGTTTAACAAACTTCTCAAAATTCATCACATACATACATGGAGACATACCAGTAGCCCTATGCACAGTCATATTATATGCCCATAACACTTTTCCTATCCAATAATCCCATTCATTCTCTCGCTCACTCATCATTCGTAACATCTCACTCAACGTTCGTACAGTTCTTTCAGCCAAACCATTCGAACTAGGCATATACGGAGTAGTTCGCACATGTTCAATCCCCCAATCACTCAACATCTGCTCAAACGCCTGTCCTACAAACTCTGGTCCACACATTGGCAACAAAACCTCTCTCACTACCTTAGCTACATTCGCACTAGTCTTATTCTTCACAGGCACAGCATACGCAAACTTACTCTTATGATCTACCATCACTACCATTCCTACATACCCACATGCAGTCACCGGCAAAGAAACACAGTCAATCACCACTAACTCAAAAGGTTCACTCACATCCATTCTCAACACAGGAGGTTTTACATACATTCTCTGATACTTCCCTTTCTGACACTCTTCACAAGTAGTCGCCACATCCTTCACTATCTTTCGCAACCAAGGGTTAAACACTCTCTCTTTCATACATTCCCACAATTTAAACTTTCCCATGTGTCCATATCTACGATGAATCACTAAAGCCATCCCTACTGCCCCAACCACAGAAAACACTGGTACATACAAATCTTCCTCTCGTACTTTCCTAATATAATACACCACATTCTCACACACAACAAACTTTTTCGCAAACACCTTAAAATCGTCTATCAACTGATCCCACATACACACCTTCTTACCTGCAACAATACATTTTCTCAACTCACATACCATAGGACATTCTTCTTGCATCACTTCGATATCTCTCATACTCAATAATTCCTCATCACACACCTCAACTCTCAACATTCCTGCAAACTAGTAATGCATGCATCCCCTTCTGCATTCTAACAACTTCTGATTCCTTTCAAGCAATCTTTCGACTGTCTACTGACAATCCATTCATTCTTAAAAATTCTATCCCAAACAAAAAACAATATGGCATTCGTTCTTCCTCAAGCACAACAAACCTATGTCCAACTCTCTCTAACATTCCTATCTAATAAAACCTCTTCCCAAGCTACAATTTCTCCTGCCCCCAGTCCTTTGCCTTTACTTCTATTCCTCCTAGGTATCTGCACGTCATTGCTCAATCTCATTACCATGACGCATTCACCAAAGAAGTACAGGACAAGTGTCAATCAACCTAATATACCTTACCATCCACCAGCACTTTCTGCCATTCTACTACTGCCATCCCATGTTCACACAATACTACTTCTTCAATCTCCCTAGGACCGATCATTTCACATCCTCCTCATCCTCAGCTACAATCTACTCCCTTCTCCAAGACATACTTCCTATCTTTTTCTCTATTAACCAATTATAGGTTACTTACTCAAACACTGTAAAGTGCAGCTCACCTACACTGTTCCTGTCAATACCCTCACTCCTATAAATTACAGGTCGTTCCCATAATGCACACACAGCTAATTTAAACACTTACAACAATCAACACCTCTTGCAATGGAATCACACCTACATTACACATAGTCTTTAACTCTCATATATTGTCGCATTTTCCTAACTCCTATCTGTCAGGTTTCTTACACACCTTAATCATAACTTCCCTCCGCAATTTTTCTATACTCTCAGGCACTCTCAAAACCAACCCATCCTTGGCTAGAATCCTGTAAACCATACAACACACTTTCGAACATAGAGTCGACTTTCTTTCCCTTGTAAACTCCCTTAGGCCAAATACTCAGGATCTTTCACCAACGTTCGTCAAACTTTCACTCCTAGCATTCTCGACATCATCTCTTTCACCTGGCACAAATAACCACATAATCAAAATCACTCAAATCTTCCAAAGCAAGCCTACTATCAACTGTCCTCATTCGCTGCACAAATACACTAGTGTTGATGGTCCGTTCGCACTTTAAACTTAATCCAATATAAAAACGGACGCAACGATTTCAGACAAAATCTCAAAGATGCCAACTCTCTTTCAATAGTAAAACACTTTCGCTCTGTCATGCACTAAAAACTTTCGGGAAACGCAATCACGTTTTCTTTCAATCCCATTAATCACCTGCTCTTGCATCAAACAACCTCCCATACAATACCTACTTGCATCCGTATACACTTAAAAGGGTTTATACTCACTATAATCGGATTCGCCAGCTCTACATCTTTCGCTATTTCAGCTTTCAACTTCTTAAACGTTTCATTCATTCTATCATTCCACTTTACAATCGTACTCTTCTTTCCATTCAGTCAATGGTTTCATCACACCAGAACAATCTTTCATAAACTTCTTCCAAACTCTACCAAACCTAAAAATTCTCTTAGCTCTCTAACATTCCTAGGTCTAGGAAAATTCCTAACCTTTTCAACAAACTTCTCCGCTTTCTTCAACCCAGTCCTTTTCTTGTGTCCCCAAATTCAACCTCAATCAAACCATTCTTCACACACTTTCACTTATACATACATTCACTCAGCTTTTCAACACCATTCACGAACTAAATGATCAGGAAAGTCTCAGTCATCACTAATATATCATCTATAAACACCATCATATTCTTACTGAGAAAATCATTCATAACCACATTCATCGCCCTCTGAAACTACTGGAACTCAAATTCCTAAACTTGTCCAGCAGCAGTCGAAAAAGTCACACACCTACTATTCTCTTCCACGGAAAGCTGATATCACAGACAGATCCATTTCGTAAGACTTTCATCCATGCATACTATGAACAACTACACACGAAACCTATCTTTCCGTCTTTTCATTCACCTTACGATAATCAATACACAACCTCAAACGTCCATCGAGGTTTTCTCCACAGGCACAATCGGACTAATTCAAGGACTGCTCTCTTCCAACACCAATTCGTTCTAACTCTTAACACTGCTCTTCAGTCTCATTCGCAACTTGGGGAGGAAAGTGACGAAGTCGCTGGTATATGGGTTGTCCTCTGATAATACCATACGAAATACCATCACGCCCCAAAATCCTCACCGCCTTTGTAGCGCTTTCCTCTTTTGCCACAACATTCAATCTTTTGTCTCATTACTTCATTCAAACCCTCTGGCAATCACTTTTGGGAACCATTTCCTCATATACCAATTCCTTCTCAATATTACCTGCAAACACACAACATTCATTCTCTCTCGAGTTCTCTATAATAAAAACAAATACAAAGTACCAACTAACCCCTTATACCTCTCACTCTCTTCCTTTTCACATCAGGCACCTTCTGCCATACGTACTCTAGGATTTTCAATATCCTTCACATCAAATACATATACAGCCCTTTTCACTCGTAAATAGCATCCTTACTCATCCTACCATAAACGCGTATCCTTGTCTACATTTGCCCCTGCGTTCTTATTCACTACCTTCACACTTACCACACCATCCGCTTTCAACATATCTTCCAGAGCAAACACTTCCACACCTTTACCAATTTCATCTTTACATCCCCTACCTTATTCACATACATCTGCATCCTTATTCACCTTTTTCTCTATCATCCTTTGATCAGGATGGATAACTATCCCATTCATACTTAAAAACTTATACCCTAACAACAGATCATACTTCTCATTCTTACTATCAATAACATAGAACTCACCTTCTTCCATACTTATATCTCCAATCTTAACACTCTCTCTAAATTTCGTAACTTGACCCAGGTATTACCATATTACTAATCCCCTTAATATTCCCTTTGACTCTTTCTGATCTTCCATTATATTCATCCTATCATACTCACTTTTATACATACATGATTGTACCCAGTATCAATCAGACTCTCACTATTACTATGCAATAAACCTTAATACTCATGCACTCATCTACCTGACTAGCCAAAAACACATCCATATTCACTAACAACATTCAGCCCCTTTCCGCCTAAGGGTCCACCAGCTGTAAACCCTACACTGGCTCGTTTCGTTCCCCTTACCTGATTACTCATACCCACCACCTCATTCACACTTACATTCCTATTACCAACTACAGCCGAACCATTACCAACAACATTTCCATTACCCAAATTCCCACTACCACCAGCAACTACATTTTGATTCATTTGCCTCATCCCAGGTTGTCTTACTCCCCAACACCTACCAGCCATGTGCCCTACCTTCCCACATAACGTACAGAGGGAACCTACACATCCTCACATTCACACCTTGCTGACAATCTTTTACCCAATGATCTATCCCTCCACATCTCCTACATCCAGCCCTTTGAGGGTCTGTGCAATTCATAGCCATATGTCCCACTTGCCCACAACTAAAACACGCCCCATTTGCCCATCTACATTCTGAAATCAAATGTCCCATCTTACCACACCTAAAACACTTCACATCCATACCCCCTGCATTCTCTCTGTTCCATGTCCTATTCATATTCTCTCTCACATTCCCTTGATTGTACCCAACATTCTCTCTCATGTTCGTATTACCAACTGGTGTTCTGCTTGCACTCATCGCATTCGTACCTCCTGCATTCACCTGTCTTTCATTTTCACCCCCATAGAAATCTTCTAAGAATTTTACCATAACTTCATACGGATTGGCCCTAAGAGCATCCCTATAAGACTTATACTGTGGCACTGGTGAAGCCCTTTCATTCATTCCCCTACCACTGTACACATCATGCCTCTCATACTCCTCTTTATCTCTTTCATTCTTTTCAAACTCACGATCTTCTACTATCTCTAACACATCCCTCCACTGCAATCGTTCCCTACTCCACCTCATTTTCTCTTTACGCCTCGCATTTATAAACTCCGCCACTGGAGGAGGGATCGTCTCCAGGAATTTCTTCATCAACATTTTGTTTTCATTTATCCCCTCATCCCCAAACTTCACTCGAGCCAATGTTTCCAACCTATGCGCATAATTATCCAATCTTTCATTCTTTCCTCTCCTAGCCTTATCAAAGTCATTCACCCTCTTTTAATCTTCAACCTGTTCCAACATTCTTTCCCTCACCCACACTCACAATAGCCTTATAAAAATCAAACATTCTCCCTTCCAAAAACTCACCTAACTCTTTAACCCAAAACACCTTATTTTCATCAAATTTCTCCTTACAATAGCTCTCATACTCTCTAAAAAAATTCACACACATCCTTAGTACCATACACATTATACTTATAATTGTTGATTTTCAGAATGTCCCTGATAAGGATACTAAGTGCTACCTGGAAATTAGCCCGATCCTCATCATAAATCTCATTCACTTCCTCATTTGTACTACTATATAAAGAATCTATACTCTTACCTTTTGCTATCATTCTTCTTTCATGTCTTCTATTCTTCGATCTTCTTGTTCTTACAGTTCTTCTTTTTTTCATTTCTTCTTTCTATTTATTCCTTCTTAGCATCCTTTTCATTTTCTCTTACATCCATATCATTCTCATTCAAATTACTTAAATTCTGTTTTCTTCTACGATCTCTTTTTCTTTCCATCTACCACCACCTTCGGAGTAGAGTTGCTCTTTGCGTCCCTTTCGTTCCAATCTCTTTCGCAAACTTCTTGCCTCTCTATTCTCTTCCATTCTCATTTCATTTGCCTTTCCCTCTCCTACATTCCTTCTTCCATCTCTCTCAATCTATCCAATTAAGTCCTCATTCTCATTTTCTTTCTTTCTTTATGCCTCTTTCCAGTCTCTCTACTTTAATCCCAATCTCACTTGCTCAGTCGTAGCCATCTTACCTGCTATCTAAAATGTCCCCTCGGTCCTCCAGTGCAGACGCCTTTAATGGGCGCCAGAAATATAATGTCGTGGGTTTGACATAAACAACAATCACGAGGGTCATTGGGACTAAACGAAGTCTCCAAAAACAGAAAAAATGAAAATATTTAAGACTTCTCAAGATGATTAACCACCAACAAACCAGGAATTTATTAAAGAAGCTACCCCAAACCGATACCGTAACTGATCCGAAAATCACTAAGATAAACCGATACCACAACCCCCGTAACGAAAATACATGTACAACACCAATGCTACCCACCACAACAAGGAAATCATAACCTCATAACCACCAGAAGGCAAATTACCATTCACATTTACACCTATAACAGTCGACCAATATCGCAAACAGATATTAATGAATATCTTTAAATATTCATTAATATCTGTAAACCTTAAAATCCTAAAATAAATAACCTTAATAATATAAAATGCGTCAAAAAGTACAGTTCTCCAATGGTACTCCTTCTCAATTTTCCAAAATCTTCACAATCTAGTCTACTGTTCTTCAAAATACTCCTTCTAAACTTTACATGCAATTCTCCAAACTCCTTCTCAATTCAATCAAGTTCTACCTGTGTATCCTCACAGTCTCCAACAATTCTAAATTCTCCTCTCTATACAAATCTCTAGGAATCCTCTTTCTATCTTTTCCGGAATTCCTTTACCGGTACTTCTAACAACTGTAAAAATTCTAATTTAGCTTTTTCAACTGCAGCTAAAAACTTTCCAAGTGTTTTCTGATTTTTCAGATGTTCGCTTGCTTCAAACAAGATCAAAAAAATTGCGGAAAAAAATATCGCATCATAGCAATCGCAATATAAAATATAATAATAATAATAATAATAATAATAATAATAATAATAATAATAATAATAATAATAATAATAATAATAATAATAATAATAATAATAATAATAATAATAATAATAATAATAATAATAATAATAATAATAAAAAATAATAATAATAATAATAATAATAAGTTGAATAACTAATATTAATAATAATAATAATAATAATAATAATAATAATAATAATAATAATAATAATAATAATAATAATAATAATAATAATAATAATAATAATAATAATAATAATAATAATAATAATAATAATCAAATATTTATAACAAAAAATTTCAAAAATAATAATTATAATTATTATTAATTAAAAAATCAATGTGAATGATTAATTAAATTAAATCATGATTTAAAGAATTAAATATAATAAGTATGAATGAAATTATGAAATTATAATATTAATATAATAATTATTAAACAAAAAATAAATAAATGAATTAAAGAATTATGAATAAAAAAATATCAAAATATTAAATATGAATGAAATTGAAAAAGGTATCTGTGATAATAAGCAAAAAATAAACTCATACCACATGGTGTTTACAGCAGTGGTTGAAACCTACCCTTCCCTTTACACTCTTCCTGTAATCTAATTCCAACTAACACATTACTCAAATCGGCTGCATGGACTTAAAAGACAAAAAACAACTTTATATAACCAAATTCAGCTCCACAGAGAAAAAATCAGTCACCCATAAACATACTTACTTCATCAAATGGAGTCCAATAGCTCGCTGGCTGAAGTAGTTCCACAAATTCAGACTGGAAAAAAAACACAACACTTCAATCAATCAAATATAAAGAATAATAATAATAAAATTTTTATAATAATATAAGAATAATAAATAACGATAATAATAATAATAGTAAATAATGGTTGTCATTACCTGTTACGTAAATTTGACAAACATCGTCGATTATTTACTCACACTTGGTTAAAGATAAGGTTCGAAATTGTCCTTAAAGTCTCTATTGTCCCTTTTTTCCAACTTTTAACTTGAAATATACATAATAAATTAACATATAAAATCTCACTCTGTAATTTTAAATATTTAAGCAAAAAAATTAGCACTGGCACTCCTTGTTGGACGTTCTAGAAGCACCATTAAAAAATAAATAAGACCGGTAAATTATGAGACAAAACAAAATCCAAATTACTACCGTACCAAGCAAAACTCAACCTAGCCTTACCATGCATTCATATCTATATCACTGCATTGTTAATTTAACTTTAACATTGCACTATTTAAAACTTTGCAAAAATTTATCATAAATAACCTGCGATCAACGAATAATGTTAGCATAACAAAGTTTTAGCGTTACTATGACCATAACATAACCTGAACAAAGAATATAATGAGTCACAACATACCTAATACACCTTAAGCACGAATAAATTTGCATGTCACTAGCACTGTTCTCTTCTTACGCAGGATCACTAACACACCTAAAAATAATCCACATAACCCGAGATTAGCATATTAATGTAATGATAGCGCCTAAACTAAAAGTTCAATGTATAATACCTGCAAGCACCTAACATCATATTCCAAAACTTAACCTATTCACTTTTTACCTTGTATCTCAACATTACAGAGTTTTTGGTAACTTTTAACAAAATTTAGTAAAAATATATATATTTCTTAGAAGTTAAATAACGGTTTTCTAAGTTCATAAATTTCCTTTTAATACATTTATTAAAAATTATACACAAATTTAAATCATCTCGTCAACAGCACATTTGAGACATTGGGATATTGCGAAATTTTAACTGTAAATGTTCAATGAGAGGACGAACTTTAACAAGGTGTTAGTGCAATACACTCGCTGCTAAATTCTTCTTATGTAATACTAATAATGGTAATAATACTAATAATAAAATAGAAAGTGAAAATATTATTAATAATAATAATAATAATAATAATAATAATAATAATAATAATAATAATAATAATAATAATAATAATAATAATAATAATAAATAATAATAATAATAATAATAAAAATAATAATAATAATAATAATAATAATAATAATAATAATAATAATAATAATAAATAATAATAATAATAATAAAATAATAATAATAATAATAATAATAATAATAATAATAATAATAAAAATAATAATAATAATAATAATAATAATAATAATAATAATAATATTAATAATAATAATAATAATAATAATAATAATAATAATAATAATAATAATAATAATAATAATAATAATAATAATAATAATAATAATAATAATAATAATAATAATATAATAATAATAATAATAATAATAATAATAATAACAATAATGTTGTTTTTGTTAAATATTCCCCATGTTTATGTTAAATTTACTTTGATATATTGGAAAAGTGAAGTTAGTTTGAGTTTTTTTAAGATAATGTTAGTCACTTTACCTATGATAAACAATGAACATTGTTAATGAAAGTAGTTTATACATGCATAAGGTATGTCTGGTCTGTTATGACACGTTATATTCTTAGTTCAGGTTATGTTATTTTGGTTATGATAAATTTTTATATTAACAACAGTTAAACAAGTTAATACTTTGTTATATGTTAACATTTATTGGTCACTCCAGTGGATAGTTAGGTTAGGTTATATTTAAATTTTGTTACGTTTTGTTAAATATCATCAATGTTAATGTTAAATTTATTTTGATATGTTGGTAAAAGTGAGGTTAGTTTGAGTTTTTTAGACAATGTTAACAAGTTTACCGTGACATTTATTTATCGTTTAGAGTAATAGATAGTTAGATCATGGTAAATGTTTGTAAAGTTTTGTTAAATATTTCTATGATAGAGAAAATTAGCACAGATATGTAGATTTGAGAGGAAAGTAGGTTTAGGTTAAGTTTCATAGGTGTTGTTATCTGCTTTGCAGGTATTATGCAATGAATTTTGTTATTGCTTACAGCTGTTTACATTCACACATAAGATTATTGTTATGTTTTTGATACCATAAATATTAAAATTAAAGATTTTTAATGGCATTTATGCTGAAATTATACATAGACTTGTTTTTATGTAATGTTTGAAATAGCATTGACATTAAAATATGGCTTTAATCACTTGATTACTTTATTTTAATAAAAGAATTAAAATTTAGTAAAAACATAAAAAAATTTAATAATAATTGTCATACAAAAAGAACTATTTGTTATGTTTTTGTAATACATGGCACAAAAATATGACGTAAACGATAAGGAGCTAGGAAATATGTGAGGGGTATAGAGTGTTGCTACTGCTTTACTACTTTACTATTTAGGGTCAGTAAAGTACATGTTTTTAAAGTTTCTAAAATATTAGTAAAAAAAAATGTTTATAATCTTGAACAAATAAAAATTTAATAAATAAAAGTTTTAAAATAAGTTTTAAAACAATAAATAAAATTTTTAAATAATAACCTTAAATAAATTTTCTTTTAGACAAATATAAATGGAATAAATAAATTAAATACATGAAGAGTAAATGTAAAAATAATATAAAGAAAATATAAAGAAAACGTAATGTTAATAATAAATATATGAAAAAAGTATAAATCTTACCTTCAACATGAAAATTTAATTTTAACTTTAACTTTAACTTTAACTCCAACTCCAGCCCTAACTTTAACTTTAACTCTAACTTTAACTTTAACTTTAACTTTGCTTTAACTAACTTTAACTTTAACTTTAACTAACTTTAACAACTTTAACTTTAACTTTAGCTTTGCTTTAGTAATGAAACAGTTTACTATCTAAATCAATGTGCATCAGTTGAAATATTCACACAAACACATACACATGTACATGGGTTTGATATAGCACACATTAAACAGTTTTGACTCGAGCGCCATAGTTGTGCAACATTTGAACGGTATTATGTATGACTAAGAGAGTACCACTTAAGTTCTCTGTGTTACGTTTCATCTATATGTGCAACATAGGGCTGTTGTTAGAGCGTAAGTCCATGTATTTCAAAACTTATAGCCCTTTAAAATTTCATTCTAAGGGTAAAACCCCGTTTTATGGTTCGGTCCCATCTCATATGAGATCCCTAGACACCTTTGAGCGTATTGAAACTGTTATTTATACTCTACATCACTGAAAACATATATAAGGATATCAATATTATGGTGCTAGGTACATGTTTACTAACTCGGCATCGCACTGGCCCCGTAACGGTGGCTGTACCGATACCTGCAATCACTCATTTGCTCCGACACAAGAGATTTCTTCTTTTTCCATCTTTTAATTTTCTTGGTAATGCACTCTGTGCTTTTCTTCTAACTCCTGCTCCAGCACCGGCTCCGACTCCGGCTCATTTACTCCGTCATATGAGACATCTTCTTACTTCATGTTTTTATTCCTTTCTCCTTCCTTCTTCTTTCTTCTTCCTCTTTCTTCTCTGCCCTTCATTCTATGCTTTCCTTCTTTTTTCAGCTGGGACCCCTTCAAAGGGGTGCTTTTCTTCTAACTCCTGCTTTAGCACCGGCTCCGACTCTGGCTCATTTACTCCGTCATATGAGACTTCTTCTTACTTCATGTTTTTATTCCTTTCACCTTCCTTCTTCTTTCTTCTTCTTCTCTCTTCTCTGCCCTTCATTCTATGCTTTTCTTCTTTTTTTCAGCTGGGACCCCCTCAAAGGGGGACCTCAAACTCATTTGAGTTGTTGAAATCCCCAAATTCAGAATCTACGTCCTTTAAAACATATATAAACACACCAAAATTGGCTCAATATGTGACTAGAGCTAGAATTCCAGTCAGGCTCCGTCCTCAGCTCCAGCCCCGACTCATGTGCTCTGGCACCTAATGTAAACTCACTATTTCAGTCGTCTCTTTTATCTATTCACCAAATTTCAAACTTCTAAGTTCTTTTCAAGATTTTGTGGGCTCAGACCCCTCCGTTCTCCTCCTTAGAGGTAGCAGCGTTAAACCTAGGGGCAGGCAGAGAGCACCTTTACCAACAACGGGGCCAGTTTGAAGAGAATACGTTAGCTAGCAAACCTTTTAAAACTCTAAATATATATGCAAGTGCCGTAACACCGGTGCCAAATGCCTTAATTGCTACTCCGATCTGCTTAGAAATTAGCGGAATCGATTCGCAGACCCTCTAAACATAGGGTTAGACACTATGATCGGGACATATTCCTTGAAAATTAAAAATTGGCTCGAGTTGTTAGGGCGGTGCTCTGCACCGCATTAACACCTCAGCGCATGATCCGATTCCCTCAAACACCACGGGAATCAACTCGGCATACCTCAAAACATACTAGTACACATCAAGCACGGGTATATTCAGTGAAGTAGGATATGTCATGCTAGATGTGATAGAAAAGGGGGCGGGTTCTAAACCATATTAGGAGTGCTACGATACCGTTATAAACCACGGTAATCGATTCAACAGTAATCGACTATATATGCAAATCGATACCTATATCGTATATATTCCGTGTCATACGATATACCATATATACGAAATATATATATATATATATATATATATATACTCATACATATATATAGTATATATTATATATTATATATAATATATATATATATATATATATATATAGTATATATAATTATATAATATAATATAATATTCTGAATTTACTCATTCATGCCCATAAGAAAGAAGGCACACGAAACTCATATTAATAATTGGTTGATATAGTGTCATTTGGGAGTCTAAGAAAAGTAAAATTCATTATTTTTTTAAGCATAATTTAACATATAAAAAAATAGAATTTTGCAAAAATAAAATGGAATGTATTTTAAGATACAAGAACTGATTGGTAAATTTCAGAAAGGATATTTAATCTCAAAATACAGCACAACATTATTATGATTATATATTATATTAATATATATATATACAACCACAACACACATATATATTAAGTTTATAACTAATTATATATATATATATATTATGAAATCAAGTTATAAAAGTATTCTATGTCTGTATACATACATGTGTATATTAAAATAAAAGTTCAGAGGTCAAAATAAAAGAATATAAAAAAGTTATTTTTTTGTGTTCATTAGTTAATTAGGAAAATGCTTAAAATAACGGAGAGTATAAAGGCGCTACTATTGGCATCGTCAGTGGAATAAAAAAAAAAATAATAAAAAAATAAAATTTCCGTAAACAGCACACCGACCGGGCGGGATATTTTTGCCGGGGCGGGGCCGGGGCCCGGGGATCTAGCTAAAATCAAAAATGTAAAGTCAAAAACAGCCCGAAAGTCTTTAAAAATATAGCATATATCAGTTTATCATACTTTAAATATCGAATAGAACACATGTAATAAATTCTCAATTAAAAAATATTTTCGAAAGAAAATTTTGAGAAAATAATTGATTTTCTAAAAGATAAGTTGGATTAGAATATATATATATATTATATATATATTTATTATATTATAATAACACTAATATAATATATATATAATATAATATATATATTAATATATATAAATATAATGTATATAGTATATATTATTATATATATATATATATATATTATACAAATATAGTATGTATATATATATATATACTACACCACATCACATCACACTATATATTAATATATATATATATAATAAATTATATATATATATATAAATTATATTATATATTATATATTTATATATATATAATATATTATATATATTAATTCAGTTAAATAAATAATTTTTGAAAAGAGATTTCTGGAAAATATTTGATTTTCTTGAAATATTTACTTTAATAAATAAATTCATTAATTATTTTAAACAAGTTATTATTATTCCTTTCCGATACAACTCCTTACACATACATCAAATTTCGAAAATATTTTTATGTTAAACCACGCAGGGCAAAATTATAATTGGGCGCATCAATTTAATTTGAAATCATAGTAAAATACCAAAAAAAAATTGATTATATTTAGGTATGTTTATATATTTGCATCAATTTAAAACAAAGGAGTAATGGAATAAAGTATTATAACTAACATATACTTCTTTGATTACACCTCTATTATTTTAGTCGGTAAATTTACAGTTAACCCCGGTAGAAAACCCCGGTTTTTCCTGATTTTGGCCGGGGCCGGAGCCGGTTCCTAGTTAGAATTTATAAATGAAATGTTAATATTATAGTAAATTTTTAAGTCGGTAATTTTAATTTCTCAAAATTCATTCCCTATCAAAAATTGTGACACAATGAAAATTGTCACTTGTCACAAAAGTAAAACTTTTGTGTCAAATTTGTAAAACTAGTTGGAAGTTATTTTATAATAAGATTCATCTTATTCCCACGTTTTTAAAAGTATAAAAAATGAATATATACAAACACTAATTGAAATTTTGTCAAAATTCACAAATGTGAAAAAATTGATAATTATGGAGATCGTCTTGATAATCGATTTAAAAAGTCTTTTTAGAATTTCTTACTTTTTAAGTCATTTATCAACTACATACAAACCAATTTTTATATGTATCTTTCAATATATATATATATAGATATATATATATATATATAATATATATATATATATAATATATACTATATATATATGATATAATATATATAATATATATATATATATATATATATATATATATATATATATATAATATATATATATAATATAATATTTTACTTATAAACTTATAACGTGAACAGTAAAATTTGCGAAATCGATATTTTGAAGAAAATCGCTGTAAAACAATGTTTGCGTGCATGTTTTGTTGTTCAACGATTACAGTAGTATTGTAATTGTATGTATTCCATTCGGTGGTAAGAGCAAATAGAAAGTATAACCACAGACAGAGTCACTGCTGTCTCAGTAATATTAAAATAGATCACTGCGTAAACTTGCTTCCTATTCTATATTGTCTTCTTTTCTCTCATTGTTGAGCGTTATATACAATATAGAACAATAGAAAAGCATTTTTTTTATTTTCTCGAAATTGTCTTTCTCTAAATATTTCAATACTTCCAGAGTCGACTCATTCCCTACTAGATTAATGATTAATAATTATTATATAATTATTATATCATTATTTATTATATATTATTATATTTATATTATATTATTATTATTTATTATATTATTATTATTAAATTATTATTATCAACATTATATTATTATTATTATTTATTATTTATTATTAATTATTATATATTTATTAACTATTATTAATTTATTATATTATTATTATTATTATATTATTTATTATTATTATTATTATTATTATATTATTATTATTATAGTATTATTATTATTATTATAAATTATATAGATTATTATTATTATTATTATTTTATTATTATTATTATTATTATTATTATTATTATTATTATTATTTTCATTTACTATTATTATTATTATTATTATTATTATATATTTATTATTATTATATTTTATTGTTATATTATTATTATTATATTATTTATTATTTTATTATTAATATCTATTATTATTATTATTATTATTATATTATTTATTATTAATTATTATTATTATTGATTAGTATTAGATATTATTATTATTATTATTATTATTTATTATTATTATTATTTTTATTATTATCTATTATTAATTATTGATTATTATTTATTATTATTATTAATCTTATTATTTATTATTATTATTATATTATTATATTATTATTATTAATTATTATGTATATTGATATTATTATATTATAATTATGATTATTATTATTATTTATATGTATATTATATTTATCATTATTATTTATTATTAATTTTATTATTAATTATTATTTATTATTATTATTATTATTATTATTATTATTATATTATTATTATTGATATTGATAATATTAAATCATTATTATTATTATATTATTTGATTATTATATTATTATTATTATTATTATTATTATTATTATTATTTTATATTATTATTATTATTATTATTATTATTTTATTATTGATGATTATTATTATTATAATTGTACTATTATTTATTATCTATTATTATTACTATTATTTATTATTACTTATTATCATTTATTATTACTAATTATTATTATGTATTAATTATATCTATTATTATTATTATATTATTATAATTTAATTATTATTTATTATTATTAATTAATTATTATTATTATTATTATTATTATTATATTCATTATCATTATTATTATTATTATTATTATTATTATATTATTTAATATTAATTATTTATTATTATTATTATTATTATTATTATTATTTT
>JABUQX010075886.1:0-2500 GCA_015478945.1 Trachelipus rathkii
AGAGAGAGATAGAAGATAGCTTATAATATACCTTAAATATAAATAATATCCTCAATTCTTTATTAAATTCTTTGATTTTTTTTTTCATATTAAATAAATAAATGTTTTTTATATTATACATATTATATTATATTTATTATTTTGTATATTTATATATTTATAATAATTTATTTAATTATATATATATATATATATATTTAAGTATTTTTATTATTTATATGCTATCTAATAGCGGTAATACTATATATATAATTAGTGGTTTGATTGTTATTTTTATGTATTTTTATATATATTATATGTTTTGAATCTCATTGATATGAGTAGTTATATAATATATTATATTATAATATATATACATTAATATACATATATATAATTTATTAATTATATATATATTAATAATATATATATATAATATATTATATTAATATTAGTATATATATAGTATATATATATAGTATTAATATATATATATATTATATATATATAATATATATATATTTATTAATATATATTTAATGTAATATATATAGTATATAATATATATATATAATATTATAGTAATAGAGAGAGTAAGAGAGTAGAAGAGAGTAAAGAGTCGTCAAAGGTCAAAGGTTTATAATATATATAGGTGATTCTGAATATCCCTCGTATTCCGGATACCCTAGGTAAGTACTACCTATAAGAAAGTTCCATGTCCAATAAATAATTATAAATTAACGAAGGTCCTTAAATTTAAAATAATCATTATATATATATAAAATATTAATGTTTATTAATATATATATATACTATATTTAATATATATATATATATATATATATATAATATATAATATATATATATATATATGTAGTATATATATATATATATTATAAATATATAAAAATATATATATATATTAATATATATTATATATATATCTATATATATATTATTAAATAATATATATATATATGATATATATATATATATATATATATATATATAATATATTATATATTAATATATATATATGATATATATAATAAATTATATTTAATCTCAATTAAGATATATATATATATATATTATAATATATATATATATATATATATATATATTATATTATGTATATATATATTATATATATATATTTAATTATATATATATATATATAGTATATATTAAATTATATATATATATATATTAATATATATTTATATATATATATACTATTGACTTTATAATCCCGTGAAACATTATAAAGCAGGCCTTGAATTAAAAAGTAAACATTTAGCGAAAAATTATTTTGACTTATTGTAAAGAATAAGAAGATAATAAAAAAGCAATAGAGATATCTTTAGTATAAAATTTTAGCTATTTATTTCCATACATTTACTTACTCTGCAAATAAAAATCAACACTACAACATACACTAAACATAATATATATATCACACACGTAACACAACATTATATATATATATACTATATATTATATATATATTATATATGATATATATTCTTATGTTAATAATATATATATACATATATATAATATAATATTATAATATATTTATATTAATTATAATATATATATTATATAATTAATATATATATATATATATATATATACATATATTAATATATATATATTATTTTATTAATATTATATATATATATATAATTAATATTATATAATTATATATTATATATTAATAAATAATAATTATTAATAAGATTTACTATAAACCCTTATTATATCTGTCGCATATACCGACCATTGCTTGAAATAAATCAAAGAATCAATAACTTTATTGGTTAGGTATTTTTTAATATTTAAAATAATCTTTTAAAGTTAAACGTGAATGAGAAGTTAACGTCTGAACAAGGTAAAGATAATATATATGAAAGAATGCTTAATTTGTGTCTTAAGAGCGCTTGCAAATTGTACACCTTCAGATCTGAATTGTAAACCAAAACTTAGCAATCCTGAAATCCCAATATATCTGAACAAGTTCTCTTAAATCTAGATCTAATGGTGATACTTGTATACGGTTGTTTAGTTAAATTATTATATATATATAGCAAAAGAAGTTATATGTG
The DNA here is from genome assembly GCA_015478945.1 of Trachelipus rathkii. Classification (NCBI taxonomy): domain Eukaryota; kingdom Metazoa; phylum Arthropoda; class Malacostraca; order Isopoda; family Trachelipodidae; genus Trachelipus; species Trachelipus rathkii. The sequence goes on from JABUQX010075886.1 coordinate 2,088, forward strand.
GATGCTTGACTATAAAGTATGATAAAGTAACTATATAGTAATGTTAGTCAATAATGAGTTAGGTGTATGAAGAGTTGATATGCATAAGCTGTTAAAGTAATCAAAAAGAAGCATGGTCTGATAATGTATTATATATATAATATAACTAATGTATAGAAGTAGTTTCATAAATACAAGAAAAGATGTTTGGAATTGTATATATAAAGGAGGAAATAAGTAGGAATTAATCATATACTAAAAGATGCAAACTTAGTAGGAGGAAAAAGAGGTAAATGATGAAAATTATGGATATAGGAAGCGATTGAAATGGAGACTAGTACAATGGAAAATAGGAAAGTACTCTTTATATTGGAAGGATTAAAGCTCGGAAAGGTTAAGAAATGTTAGAATATAAGAGGAATATCTTGGCTTTG
>JABUQX010075886.1:10000-13449 GCA_015478945.1 Trachelipus rathkii
TATTATTATTGGAGTATTGTGTGTTATTATTATTGTATTATATTATTATTATTATATATTATTATTATTATAGTATTATTATGTGTGTATTATGTGTATTTTTATAGTTAAAATATGTGCAGCACGGATTAAAATATTTTCATTATCATAACCTTCAGAATATTTTTTCCTTTGTGAAAAAACAATGATTGTTTCAGATCATAAATTTTTGACGTCTCCAGTTTTTTTTCCACCATCAATATCTCTGCAAACCTTATGCTATGTAGTTTATTTAGTCCCAACAATAATTTTATTGTAACGTTAATTGGTTATTGCCATTATGACTCTTTGCTCAAGCTGATGTCCGTACCCCATCCCAACACCAAATTCAACAAGTTTAGAGCATATGCACGAGTTCCAAAGGGATCATTGAGTACATGTTCTCAGTAATGACTAAGTCATGACTGTGTTCATGTACTTTATATCTTTACATATAATGTATAAAAGACTCTTAAACATAGTTTGAGAGATTAGATCTCCCAAACATCACATGAGGAAAAAAGCTTCCCCCTTAAAGCAGAATATAAGGATTAGATTCTCCAAAGCATGTGGAGGGATGCCCCCTATGACACCTAAGTTCACTTACACGTTACCATGGGCTGAAAACCCCATACAGTAAAATGTGTAGCTCAAAAGGTACCGAAATTAAAATATGTGACTAAAAAGCCTCTCCCCCCTTAAAGCAACTCACAACATAGCCGAATATGTTGTGGGAGCCTTCACTCCATTCACAGTATAAGTCCTGGGCCTCTCGAATGACCTCTGAGAATAAAATTACTTTTATTCCAAAAATCATTTTGAAACCACGTCAGATTGTTCCCATATATACCCTTGAAAGATAAGCTCATATTTAAAGTCATAAATAGTATAAATAGTATGTTAAATTAGTTCCTGACTATTTAATTACACTTAATCAAAGTGTGAGACTAACCAGTCTATATATGTTTAGCGCAAAATCTCAAACCCTCAAACCCTAGGTCATACCCTTTTTAGTTCTGCGTCAACTTTCAACTAGTTGTATTGTTCAACTATCCCTTTCATTTGGGAGAGGCAGGAAATGTAACTAAACTTTGTTAAACATGAATGATAAAATAATTTTACTTAAAAATACATGTTATAAGATTTAAAAATGAATAATGGCTAAAAGTGTTAATTTACCTCAATTGTGACTTATGACTTCGTGCTTAATGAGATCTTGCGATATTTTCTATATCAGGTTCAATGTTAGTCAAGCTAAGTCGCAAATCTCCTCTTTGACTATTGAAGATAATAATTTATTTTATTATGCAAGCTCACCCCTCATCGTCCCCTAGAGCTTTCTGCCCCTTTAATCAAGCCCAGCGCCCCCAAGGGGCACTATCACCCAGGGTAAGAATCTATACCCTAGTGACTTTACAAGGGCACTAAATTGTGATTGAATTTCCAAAAAGCATTCAAGAATCAGCATCACTTTCTGCATTTTGTAAACAATACCAAAACTAGTTTATTGTCAAACTTTTAATCATCTTCCTTTAACCTTACCTTGAATTTTCTTCCTATACCCTTCTAATCCACACTTTAAAAAGTCTCTCTCTCTCTCTCTCTCTCTCTCTCTCTCTCTCTCTCTCTCTCTCTCTCTCTCTCTCTCTCTCTCTCTCTCTCTCTCTCTCTCTCTCTCTCTCTCTCTCTGGAAGTAAAGCTGAAATATTATGTATTCACGTGGGTTATTGTGGACAAAACACATAAACGTTATATAATTTACTTTTACTAATGAGATGGTTACATTTTAATGGTCAAGAAATGTCGGTTTCATACACAATGGACGATTCTTCTTCTCCTTCTCTCTTTCTAAAGCTTGATCCTTGACTTCTCATGTTTTGAGAGAATATTCTGCTCTTGATATATAATAAGATCAAGGAGACGGAGTGTTCAAGCATTTATTAAAATGAACGGAACAGGGACATGTGCGTATTCCCTAATCAAAATTTAAATAGAAATCTTTTAATAGAAGCTGAAACAAAGTTCTGTAATATCCCCCCCCACCCTTACTTATCTTTAATTTTTCGTTCGATTATAACGTTTCTTAAGTTGTATTATCAACCCATTCTCAAAGCAATGTTCATATGTAAGGTTCTTTACATTTTATCTAGCCACTTTCAAAGGAATGACACAGTCTTTCATTATTGATCCCATTTCAGAATGTTATAATTTTAACCTCTGAAAATTCTTATTTCTCTTACTAAGACAAAGAAAAAAGTTTCTTAGTACCTCAAAACGAACACTTAATTCAACTTTCTACTCCTTTCAATCAATTGGACAACTATCACATCTACGAAATCACAGCTCAACATATGGTCTTAATGTTTTTGGCATTTAATTTTTTCGAATTCTTTTATAAAAGATTAAGTTTTTTTTTTTCAATCTAAATAACCTTGTAAGTGATTAGGGATTCTAAAGTAGCTTCAAAACAATTTTAGTCTAATTGTTGTTCTGTTAGGGGGTGTTATTTTTTCCTGTATGGAGTACGCGTCACATATCTTCTAAAAAAGATGGATTCTAGTGAGCTTTGCCTCGTCACATAATCCAGTTACTTTTTTTTTATTAAGGAATGGACACATCACTCTTATAATATATATTTATATTATTATGGAAACTTTATAAACTAATCATCATATTATTATATATTAAACTATTCAAAATAAACTATTTTCTCTCATATCACCTCCATGGAGGAGAAATAATGGCACTCTAATTTAATTTGCATCCTTACCTTTTATCTATTCAACTCTCCGAATATTGGATGAATAACCTTTAACAATCAATCATTTGTCTTTGCAATGAGATTTGGAAAACCTTTTCTTCTTTTAATTGCATTATTTTCAGTACGACAAAAACATCTTCGATTTCATGCAAATAATATTGCTCTTTGCAACATTGATGGATGTAACTAAAACACCGGTTTCCTCCCCAACAATATATATATATATATATATATATATATATATATATATATATATATATATATATATATATATATATATATATATATATATATATATATATATCTTATATATATATATAAAGTAATTTCTAGATTTTGTTTTTTAAAAATTATGCAAGTCCCCGAAACAGTGTTCGACTAAGAGCTCAGCTTTAATTACAGAATATTTATACACACACACACACACATATATATATATATATATATATATATATATATATATATATATATATATATATATGTATATATATATATATATATATATATATGTATATGTATATATAAATACTGCATATAAATATCATTCTCCTGTCCCCCATGTATGTGTGTGTAATGTGTGTGTGTGTGTGTGTGTGTATGTGTGTGTGTGTGTGTGTGTGTGTGTGGTGTGTGTGTTTGTTGTGTATGTGTTTTAAGTGTAAAAATAATT
>JABUQX010075887.1:0-5000 GCA_015478945.1 Trachelipus rathkii
CTTTTCTTTTTTTTTTAATGAATCCCTTAGACTAAATAAATTATAGGACACAGACACGTTAACACTCTAAAATGTCCTACTAAATACTGTTGACGGCAATTTCTTAGATAAGGGCAATAAAAAGTACTTGAACGTAAAACGTACTAAAATGTTTCTAGGATGTATAAATTTTCCAAAATATTATATAAAAATATAGTTAAGCAAAATTATTTTAAAAATATGTTCCTTTTATAAAAGATTATAAAATAAGGAAAAGCCTCACTCTAACATAGCTTATCATTCAATATTTTAAGATTACCAATGTTATTTAATTAATTTCTAGTGAACGTAAGAATTATTGCTGCTGTTAAATGTTTTCAATAACTAATATGTATTTAATTAGTAATTATTATTATATTGATTATTATATTATTATTATTATATTATTATTATTATTATATTATTATCTTATTATATATTATTATTATTAATTATATATTATTAATTATTATTATTAGTGGTAAACTAAAGAAGTTACCCGCACCATGATTTCTCGAAAACTAAGATAGATACAAGAAAACTGATAACAATATATGAATCAGGTATGAAATTTGTATGAAAATGAAAAAAAAAATTTTTACTTTTTTTTAAATTTTTTTTTATATCCAAAACTACGATAGGTACAAGAAACTAATAACATATTAAAGCAGCGCCAATGAAAATATGTTCGAAAAAAGAGTTATTTTTTTTGTACTAAAGAATACCCCAGGATTAAACGCAAAGATGCAAAAGAGTCGACCGGTCTCTCGGCCTCCTGTAGGCATCCGACGGGTCCTTCTGGACTATCCCCCCCTCGAGGTCTCCGGAACCCCCGCTCTTGGTATTTGGGTGTCGCGGGGTTCCTCCCGCCCCTCCCCTACGCGGTATGGAAAACCGTACCCCCTCTGTCCCACCGTCGGCTCGATCCCCCTAAAAAATTTATACGCTGAATCCATATATGTTTTTAGTTTTCTCTACCTATCGTAGTTTGGAAATATAAAAAAAAATATATAAACTTTTCTTTATCCATTTTCATACAAATTTCATACGCTGATTCCATATTATGTTTACAGTTTTCTTGTCCTATCTTTAGTTTTCGAGATAGCATTGCCGGGTAACTTCTTTAGTTGGCCAGATTATTATTTATATTATTATATTATTATTTTATTATATTATTATTATTATTATTATTTTATTATATTATTGATTAATTTACTAAATATTTGTAATAAATTCATATATTTGAAAGAATTTTCTTTTCTTAAAATCAATGAAGCAATATAATTTATAAATCAAATTAAAACGCAAAAGCAAAATAATAGCCTCACACTATTCTTAGCTTAACTCAACAAATTGTACTGCAGGGTGTCAGAAATTCTAAAAAAAAAGTACCAAATTATCATGCCTGCTTATCTAGGAATTGTGCCCTCGTTGACGCATGCGCTAAACAACAAAACACTGTAGGTCGACATAGGTTCCGGAATTATTTCGATATCAGACTATTTTATCTAACTTCCTTTTTAAAGCGAGTAGTGCCATAGATATATATAATATATAGATATATATATATAATAATATTATATATATATATATATAATATAATATATATATAATATATATATATATTATATATAATAGATATTGTATACTATATGTTATGTTCTTATATTTGAATCAGTTCATATTCTGAAAAAAATTTTCTAAGTTCAAAAAATTTCCGTAAGTTCAGAAAAGTTAAGTTAAGTTAAGTTTTTTAAGAAATTCTTTAGTGCAAGCTCTGAATTATGCCAGAGCCTTGCCACTAAAGAATCTTTCTAAAAAACTAAACTTTAACCTAACTTTTCTGACTTTGAAATTTGCTCTTGACTTAGAAACTTTTTTACCAGAAGAAAACTATGAAACGATTTTCAAATATAGAACTTTTCCCTCCCTACTATTATTATATTATATTATATATATATATTTACTCATTATACATATACTTATATACTATATTAGACTGTTATACTATATATACTAATATACATTATATATAATATATATTATTATTATATTACTATATATATCTGTATATATATACTACTATATTAAGAGTATAATACCCCATAATAATACTCTTCTCATCTCTTTACTTACTACTATACCATATCTCAATTCGAGTTCTATATGATATAACTCTCATATATTATACTATATATAATTATATAATCTGTGTGTGTGCTCGCGCGCTTGTGTGATAAGAGCTGTAATTTGAAATCCAAATTTTTTTATACCAACTATGCAGAAAGCAGTATTTATTGGCAAAAAATCAGCCTCTCTCTCTCTCTCTCTCTCTCTCTCTCTCTCTCTCTCTCTCTCTTCCTCCTCTCTTCTGTCTCTCACATCTCTTACTTTTCATTTTAGATGATTGTCTGTATCTGAGCATATCTTTCTGCTCTCTTTCGACTCACTTTACATAATTTTGTAAGAAAGAAAAATAAGAAATATTAAAAAGATGTCTCTGCGATCGCTTAAGTATGATTGAAGGTTCACTTGATTGAAGAAGGTATTTTCATTATATAAATTTTTTAGTCCTACAAATGAGCCTATCATTCGTTTTATGGAAAAGACAAGTTTTTTTTTTAAGTTACACGAGTTATTTAATTAATTAATCTTACTTCAATATGTAAATTTAGTTATTTATTTACGTCTGATAATAATTAAACGCACTTGCAACTCGGGTTTCTTCGGTCCACTGAGCTCCCACCTTCGGTTTTGCTTCGAGTCTCGAGACATTGAATAATGATCCAGTGATTCCAGTCATCCAGCCAATTTTTCGGAGTGTTTTTGCTTTCAGTTGGCGATTGACTGTGATAGTGTGAGGTTTGTTTTAATGATGTTGAGTCTGTTTTGCACGTGTTTTAGGCTGTGATATTTTCAGTTTCTTTCAGTTTTATAAATGTGAATTAAGGGTAATAAAATTTTATTAATTTTTTCATCCCATCCTATCACCTAATTATTTTCATGGTATTACTACGTCAATACTATATTATTAGTCTATATACTATCCGTACTCATATTAACTATTATATTATATATATATATACCCCTCTTCCTATTATATCTGCCTAACTCACCTTAGTTATATATATTATTACTTATACTCCTTATTATCATTAATTATACTATCTATATTATAGTATACTATAATAATCCATATACGAACTATACCTATAGTTATTACTATTATTATATTATTTATATATTATCCATATAGATATACTTATATACTCTATCATATATTTATAGGTTATATATATTATTACATACATATACACCTTTACTATATCACTATCCTATCCCTACTTACATTTCACTCTCTCATCACGCATATATCATGTATATAGTATATAAAAAATATTTTATAGTAATATCTATACTATTATAATCATTACTTAGTATCTTATGTAATATATAGATATATATATATAAGTATATATACTTATATATATATATCATATAATTTTATAAGCAGTATTTAGTTTTTATATTATATATTATATATATATATTATGAGGTTATTATATCTGAAGTGTATTGATATCCGTAAAGTTATTTAATTGCCTATAACAACATTATAAGTAACGAATGTCGTTAATATTTAGTGTTTTTTTTCTTATATAACTTTAAATAAATAAAAATGATCTAACATTATAGGGAATAATATTTTTGTGTTTTGTAAAAGTGAATTTTCGTTTTATGGTTATGAGCACTGTATTAACTCAGCCTCATGGTAAAGGAGGCTGAATCATGACGCCAACATCTCAGCAACATTTACCCTCAGGTAGGTTATCAATATTATAATTGCTTTTAAAAGAGTAAATATAATTATTGATAAGAGTGTCACAAGTCATTCTAGATTTAAGATAACTTATCTTGCTTAGTCTTTGCATTTGTATCGATAATAAAATGTAGTGATTGATTATGTAAAAAAAAAAATAGTTATTTATTCTAATGCAATAATGGGTGGGTGAGGGTTGGGGAACCCTGCATGCTCGCAAGTCCCGAACACGCTGAATCAATGCAAATTTTGAAGGTTATAAATCAATTCTTTAATGTTCTTGGAAAATGTGAACCAAAATTTTTACACCTGATCTACCGGGTTATAAAGGCGCCTAGAAAAGCTTTAGGGAAATGCCAACGTTTTTGTCTTTGGTTCTTGCCAAACGTCACTTTGTGCCAAGTCTGTTGAATAGTGCATATATATACATTTTTTAATTTATAAGTAGTGTACGCCACATTAATAGGTTCTATACAAAACAATTCCTTCCGCCAACATTCCATCTTTATAATATATATATATATATATTATTATTACTAATATATATATATATATATATATATATATATATATATATATATATATTATATATATATATATATATATATATAATATATAGTATATATATATATATATATATTATAGGCCCTTGTATGTTTTACGACTCCGTCAGTTTGATTTTTTTTTTTTTTTTTAACATATTGCTAGTATATTATACTAAAAATGATTGTGGTGACGACATGATTCAAAGTTCGAAATATTTTAAATAATTTTTAAAAAATCACATTTATATAATTTTTTTTTAAAAAAATGAAATATCTCGAAAAGTAAGACACCTACAGAAAAACCAATTACATATTTGGAATCAGCATATAAAGCTTATTACAAAAATGTTAAAAAAAAAAAGAAAAAAAAAAATGAAATATTCGAAAGTATGACACTACAAAAAACCAATACATATCTGGAATCAGCATTATTAAAGCTTATTACAAAAATGTAAAAAAAAAATTACTTTAGGGGCTCAAGCCGACGGGGACAGGGAAGGGGGACGTTTCCATTACCCTAGGAGAGGGCGGAGAACCCCGCGACACCAGAATACCAAACGGGGTTCCGGAGACCCTCCCTGGAGGGGGAAATAGTCCTACCCCTTCGTCCCCCAGGA
>JABUQX010075887.1:10000-40877 GCA_015478945.1 Trachelipus rathkii
ACTCCCTGAGTTGATATTTTTCTTAGAGTTTCATTATCTAGTTTATATTATTATATTTCATTATTTAGTGTTTATTGGTTTATATTATTATTAATAATTTTATTATTTTTATTAATATTAATATTATTATTAATTATTATTATTATTATTATTATTATTATTATTATTATTATTATTATTTCGTCTATTTCTTGATTATTAATCAACTATTACTGGTGATTAATATAGAATTAAACGTTTATATTTTTTTTTTATAACCTGAAATATATATTTTGAAATTCGAAATTTTTTTTTTTTTTTTTTTGAAACTTTCCCATCCCTGATCGATTAATTATTTGATATATACAAAGCGGTGTTAATACCGAGTTGAGAGTCAAACAAATATTTTTCCTCTGGATTCTGGGACATGTGAATTTAGCACTACATTCTAGATATATTTAACATGTAGTCTATAAGTAGCACTATATGCTAGATGCTAACACTAGCATTACTAGCACAAAGTTGCGCTACATGCACTAAGTAGCACTACTGCTCAGCACTACATGCATCACGAAGTATCACTACATGCTAGATCCTAGCACAACACTACATGCAGCTATAGTAGCCACTACATCTAGATGATAAACAACCATATAGATTCAGTGTTATATATACCTGCTACATAGAAAGGTTCAAACAATGAATTAATATATAATTAAGAAAAGAAATGCAACTTAAGCCAAAAAAAAAAATCGAATTCAGGTAGAGATTTTGTCAGTAAGCCTATGATGACGAGAATAAATTAAATTGGACAAGATTCAGATTTGATTTCACACGACTCAAATCAGATGTCGTAATTGTTCATTTAAGACTTATTCTGTTTTAAATTATTGCCCGTTTATTGTCATTATATTATATTATATATATATATATATATATATATAAATATATAAAATATATATATTTATATAGTAAATGTATATTATTTACTTATATATATATAATATACTAAATATAAATATAATATATATATTATATATATATACACACGTAATATTGTGTCAATTTATATACACATGCAGATATACTCGCTTCAGCTGGAAAGTGAAAAAAAATATTTTTTTTGTTTGTTTTTTTACTACATGTCAAATGTCGTTGCGAGCTGTCACATTTGCAGATTTATTTTGTTCCAAAATATAACAATAATTTCAAAAATCCAATGACTTGAGAAAATAAATGTTTACTTTGGCGAGGGATGTAAGCTAGGGAGATTGTATTGATTTTTTGCCCCCTGAGCCCTGAAGACACCCAGATAAGTTGCATAGAAAATTGAAAACATTGTGAAGATAAAAATGGGTTTCTTCTTCGTTTCTAGATGATACGGGTTGACCACACCGATGTGCCATTGAATCGATTTTGTGTATGTAGAGCCCTTTCTCGTTAAATATATCTATAACTATTACACCGGAAGAACTAAGTACTCACGATTTCTGTACATACGTGCGCACGCACATAGTCGTAGACCATGTGCGTACATTTCATTTTTATTGGAATTTGGGTGACGTAACGCTCTTTCGTGGGGGTAGGTAGGTGCCGTAGGCACCTACGTACACAAGGTCGAAGACCCATGTGCGTTCATTACCAATGTCATGCTCTTTTCATGAGGTTTTGCCGTCTCACTACTACGCGAACGTTGAAGCAATACTCGTGAGCTCACTTCGTTTCATGAGCCGTTTCTATGGCTTGATGTTGCTGCTTGCTCTCGTGTCACCGAACCCTGTGCCTCGCCCCACTATGCTCAGTGACCACATCCCTCCACTCTCGGTGACTGCTTCCTCCACTCCGGCGCTCTCCACTCTCTGAGGCTCGTCTGTGCTTATGCTCAGCTCTCGTGGGTTGTAGTGTAATGTATTTTCACTTTGCCCCCATACCCCTTCCGGAGCCTCTTTGAGGACCCCCACTCGCCATTTATATAACTCGTCATTTCATGTTAGTTGACGCATACGTTTTCTCATATCATACTAAATCCTCTTCCTTCTGTACCAGACCTCTATTAAGACATATTCATGGCGTGACCAAAATCTAACTTTTTCCCGTCACTGTCTAGACGGGGTTCCAACACCGATATCACTTTAACGGCAACTTCAATAGCATTTAGAGCACTAAGCCGTTCATGCGCAATTGAATATGTGTGAAGAATAAAGCCTAGTCTATATAAGAATATTCCAATTACTTACTTATGAACTTTATACTGTATTCCAGGCTTAAATTTAGAATTGCATCATAACGTCGCATTTTTAGTAATCCATATAGTATATATATATATATATATACCTATATACATATACACCATACTATATATAATATATATATAATATATTATATATATATATATATATATAATAATATAATATATATATAGTATCATGAGTAAAGACTACTACTACTACTTAAACTACTACTACTACTACTACTACTACTAACTACGTATCTTCTGCTTAATATATACTATATATCTTGTTAATAAGTAATAATATATATATAGTAATATAATATAATAATATGTAATATAATAATATAATAAATATATTATATATATATATATATATAAATCATATATATAAATTATAATAATACATATATATAATATACTATATATACATTATATATATATATATCTATATATATATAAAATATATATATATCATATTATATAATATATATATAATAAAACTATATATATATATATATATATATATATATATATATATATATATATAATATATATATATCAATAATCCACTTATAAAGAATGAGGAGAGGATAGAGATGACTTATTTAAACATACAATCATACAAGTTTAGAGCGAAAGAGTAAATAATTATAACTTGAAGACACTAACATAACTACCTACTAATTCATGCAAGCCCCAAACCAATACGTTAAAAAACAGCGTCCAGTCACACTACTTACCACTATCATTAATCTTTCAAGTGGGGTGATTTATACTTCAAGCGTCTTCTCAGCGGTTGCTTGTTCTCATCCATCTTTCTTGGATTTTCAAACCACCTCTTCCTCCTTCAATTACACTGTCAAGCACTTTCAGGGAATGCTTTTTCATCAATTTTCTTTATTCTCTCCGTCTGTTGGTGCTCTTGGTGATGCAGTGTTTTCAAGTTCACAACGGTCTTTCAGTGTCCCCTCCTATGTGGTGCTCTTGGTGAGTGTTTTCAGGCTTCACACAGGTTCCTGATGCGTCTTCATCATTCTAATTATAAACAAATTCTGTGTGGAAAGATAACCAAAAATAGTATATAAAAATCCAACAACTTTGGAGGAGAAGGAGAGAAAAGAAAGTTGGGCTTTAGAGATGGTAGATGGGCATGACCAAAAGAGAGAGAAAGAAAAACCTAAGCCCAAAGAGAAATTGAAAGAGAGAGACCTAAGCCACCAAAGAGAGATGAAAGAGAGAAGACCTAAGCCAAAGAGAGATAAAGAGAAACCTAAGTCCAAAAAGATTGAATATTAGAGAGAAGAAGAGAGAGATGAGACGAGAGGGGAGAGAAATGAGAGAAACGAGAAGAGAAAGAGATAGAATCGAGAAGAGATGAAGAAGAGAAGATATGACTTCATTTAAAAGCAAACAAGTCCAGCAGCAAACAACATCACTTATTCCACACCATAGTCGACTACTATACATAGCACAGTAACAACATACCCTAAGTAAGATCCCAGCGCACTCAAGACTTAGGCCCTTTACATCCACCAGATTTAATTGCACCAGCCACCTTCCTGCCATTCACAACTTTGATACTACACTTGGTTTTTCTGTGAATTCGTATCATTCTACATTTTATTTATCATCTACCTGAAGAATCATCATAGTACGTAAAACAAACGTTGTACTTAAAACTTGAATAAACAATTTACGTTATTATTATTTTATTTTTTAAAGCGATGGAAAACATTTCGTATATGTAGAAAAATAATATTTTATTTTTGGCTTTTATTTTTATTATTGTTATTTTTATTTTATTTTTATTATTTTATTTTTATTAAGTATTATTTTTATCATTACACAGGCCTGCATTTGGAAAAAAAAATTCTGTTCCGGGGGTTTTCTGAAGTATTCCTAACGAAATTGTCCTCCTAAATTGAAATATGACATTTATTTTGCTCAATCAGGTCTGGTTTTTGAGATACAGCGCACTACTTCTTTTGGAAATTGGGTAATTTTAAGAAAAATTCGTTATTTATATCAAAGTTATTAATAAATTACAATTACTTGTAAACTAGGAAAAAAAATTACCGACTCAATTCAGACTTTCCTTAATTAATTTTAAACTTTAACAGACTCTTATGAAGCCTACCTCAAGACGTGCAGAAACTATTTTTCCAAGAAACGAAGTCTGATGATTTCCGTTTGTGGAAGCCATGTTGGTTCGTTCGCGTTTAAGACACCAGCAAATAGTCAGCTAACATGTTGATGTCCCAGCGCCCTTGATATCTTGTTTCCATCGTTTCTTTATGTCTTGGTGAAATTTTTCACCTTGTTCCTCGCTGTAATATCCCTACAGTTTGCGGGAAAATAGTCAAGATGTGAAATGGAGAAAATGCATTTTATCGACATGCGAGCTCCCATGTTTTTTCGAAGCTTTTCATAAACTCATTTACATGTGAGATATATTCTGAACTTCTTTTATTTCCCAGAAAACCGTTAATTACTTTACTAAACGATCGCCATGCATCCTTGTTCACTGGCTCCCATATTGGTGTAAAAATGCTTTGTCCTTTAACAGTTCTAATTTGGGGACCGTCAAATATGCCTGCATGGAGTTTTGCATCACTGATATGGGAGAATTTTTGCAGTAGATACTTAAAAGCTTGGCCTCCTTTATTCAGTGCTTTGACAAAGTTCTTCATCAGGCCAAGCTTTATATGAAGAGGAGGCAGTAAAACATTTTTGGGAGGGACAGAGGTTCAGCTACCACGTTGTGACAGCCAATTTGGAATGTCTCTCGAGCTGGCCAGTTTTTTGGCTTATAGTGAAGACTATCAGCACGGCTATCCCATAGACACAGGAAGCAAGGATATTTTGTGTAGCCTCTTTGCATCCCAAGAAGAAGGCACACAACCTGAAAGAAAGGATTAATTCTTAAATACATTAAATGTAGTAAATTAAAATTGAAAACTGTCCTTATGCTTGCATATTGATGTACATGGTTTCTAAGAACTTATATTTTTTTTCATAGGTAATTTTTTAAAAATGAAGATTTATAATGACAAGAAACTGGGAAATATATCTTACTTTGAGATCACCACATATTAACCAGTTGTGGTTAGAGTACTTGATTTTATTAATCAATACTTCCATATTTTTTTAGCTTTCTGTTAACTGAACTGGATGGGGCAATATGTGTTTTACGGGATGGACTAATGTTTTAGTTTGGCCAATTGAGTTTAAGAAGGACTGGGCCTTCCCATATGCTTCTGCTAGAAGAGTAAGGTGAAAGAGTCCGTCCTTCACTTGTGTTTGGTAAGGTAACGCCAAGTTGTTCCCGGGTCAATTTTGGAAGACTTTTACATCTTGGCAATTACAGCCAATATAATCTGCAAGAAGCAACGCTGCAAAGAAGTTTCGAAGACTCTCGTCTCTATTTCTTGAACCAAAGGTTATTGTAGTTTTCCTGAGGAGGAGGTTGTTCTCGACTAAGACGGAATTGCAAGATGTTTTGTGGTGTTCTCTTTAGTAAAGACCAAGGATCTCTAGTCAAGGTTCCATTTAATTTAACTTTTGAGTGGTGGTCTTGGGCGAAGTGTTTGTAGTCGGATAGCTTGTATATGTGATCTGAAGTGTCAGTGTCAATCCACTTCTATATCTTCTAATATTGTCCTTGTATGCTAGTTATTTCAGGTGGCGAAGGAACTGAACCTCCTCGACCAGTGGTTGTGGTTAAATGGTAGAACAAGGACATCCAGGGAGACTCAGTGTGCTTGTTCTTCCTTATTGATACCTGAAAAAAGGTTTCGCTTATTAATTTACATAATATTAATTCACTCGACCCTCGTTTCCACACTTTTATACACAATTTTCATACAGAAATTTAACTCAATTTTAAATACAAATTATTTTTTAAAATACAATTTAAGAGTATATATATATAACTATATATATATTATATATAAATATATATATATATAATATATATTATATATATAATATATATATATACTATATATATAATATTATTATCTATATATATATATATAATATAAATATGATATAATAAATATATAATATATATTATAATATTATATATATTATTAATAGTTGTCACCACCACCACTTGGGCAGAGCCCCATTCAGGGAGGGGGTGTTACACCCAAAAATTACATCCGCTAGCGCAAATTACGCAGATGAGCAACAGACGCAGGCTTTTAAAGTGAGGGAAGATTAAATTCAGCAGGAAAAACAGAAGATTGGAAAGAGTTCCACAAAACAGACGAGGTGGCAGGAAAAGAAGGAAGCACCGCAGCGACTAGCCTGGAGTTACTCAATATCTACACAGAAAACTCTGAGCAGACCATGCAACCCCTTGTGCTACGAGGCGACGTAAAGGTGGTGGTACGCGAGTGGTTAATTTCGCCTCGAACACCTGCCGCTACGATACCTATAGAAAAAGAGATAAAGCACACATCGCGCCGCAGAGATTAGATGGTTCAAGTGAATCGAAAGTACAACGAACAGTTTATAAGCTTTTTGGCTTTTGATATCGACCCTGTCCAAAGCCGGGTGACACCAGAGCCCCCCAGATTACCAGAACAGTCTCCCCATACAAGGGCGGATGAGACCCTTGTATAGCTGGAGTAACTGAGAAGAGAAAAATAGTCTCGCAGTCTAACAAAACTCCCAGTTTCTTGAGGCCGCCCTAGCGCAACCGTTGTGATGTGAGGGTTCCAAAGACCTTGTTTTTTTGTTTATGTTGAGGCCAAGGATGTTTTTATATTGTCGGAGAGGAGAGAACGAGAGAACCGTCGAAAGAGATAGGAAAGTTAGAAAGGTGTTTTAGAGAGGGAGATTGTTGGAGTTGAGTTTTTAAAGAATTAAATTTCACAAGGTTAAGAGACGACCACAATCGGAAATTCTATCCAATCAGCGAGAATAGAAATCGGAAAGATGAGAACGGGAGGCAATTCTAGAAATAAAAGAGGGAGCAGAATTGAAAATGAAGTTGAGAATTGAAGGGTGAGTCATTCGGCAATATGAGTGGATAGAGGTTAGATGTGCAGGTAGAGATTCATTAATGAAAAAGTAGGAATAAAGTAGGAGATAAGACAGAACCCTGAGGAACACCACTATTGACAGAAAAAGAAGAGAAGTCGCTCCATAACCACAGCCGAAAATTGAGTGACTTGAAAGAAAGCTAGACATAAGTAAGCCAAAGAGAAGGAAGGAAACCCAAAGAGGGGAGCTTTGAGAGCAGTGACGCTTGCCAAACCCGGTCAAATGCTTTGGATATGTCAAGCGCCAACCACGCATCTCCCGTAGTTCCTAAGAGCGAAAACCATAAATCTCGTTTTAATAGGAAAGTATATCGCCAGTAGAAACCTTGAACGCCGAAAGCCAATACTGGCGATCGGAAAGAGAGAGAATGAGATTCCAGATGGTCTAGGAAGTGAGAGTTGAGAAGGGCTTCAAAGATTTTAGATAGATCACAAGTGAGAGCTATAGGCGATAGTTAGAAAGGATCAGAGCGGCTTCCTTTTTTCGGAATAGGTGAACATGTGAGTGCTTCAAGCACTGAGGGAAAGTGTTAGTTTAGAGACATAGAGAATATAGTTTTGAACGAGGGGCGGGGCCAGCACGTAAGCACACTCCCTCAAAACTCGGGGAGGAAATGCCATCCGGGCCAACCCGCCTTTCCTAACGTTCATAGATCTCAGGACCCAAGGGGGGGGGGGGGGGGGCGGGGGGGGGGGGGGGGTGCACCCGATCAAATGTAATCAAAAGGCAAGAACATAGGACACCTGAGAGGAGAAGAAGAGGAGGAGGAATGCCAGAACGTCCAGGGTTGAGTTTAGAGGAAAATAGGAGGGCCGAAGAGATTGGCCTTTTCAGTTGAGAGTTAGCAGTATTATATATATATAGTATATATATATATAGTATATATATATAATATATATATATAAGTATATATATATATATATATATATATATTATATATATATATATATATATATATATATATATAATAAGTATATATATAAATATTAATTTTTAACCACAATTTCTCTACCAGAATAATAAACTATTTTTATACACAATTACAATTTCAATAGGCTACCAAAAGATTTTTATAAACCTTTGTAGATTTGTCAAGGACTATATTCGTAAAGTAATTATCTCACCTTTGAGATTGGTCATGCAAAATAGCAGTCTGTAATATGGTCCTTGCCTTCTCTCCACACCATAGGTACACCAAATGACAAACAGTTCGTTTTGCCTTCACTCCAGCGCTTTAAGGCTATGATACAGGCTTTGCAGCACATATGTGGAGCAAAGGTTTTGTCTTGATCTCCTAGCGTTATTTCAAAATATGTATTGTAAAGGAACTTTACTAACGGCGTTATAGTGCATTGCTGGTCACTAAAAGTTACTTTGCCACACACATAACAAAATCTATCAGGACTGTTTTTACACTTTCTATTTATTCATTTTTATGAAATATTAGGAGTTTGCTAATGTATTTGCTGCAAAAAAAATTCCACAAGATAAATAAAGCTTTAGAAATACACTTTAAACACTGTCTCTAGATGAGAACAGTCATGGATTAAAGTAAGAACACTTAGTTAAAGAGTGAGCAAGCCACACACAACCACTCGCGCCCGCGGTCAGCTAGAGACTGAGCTCTCTAATGACATCTAGGGAGCTCGGTCTGTATCTTAAAAACTAGACCTGATTGAGCAATATGAATGCTTGATTTGGATTTAGGAGACTAATTTCATTAACAACCACCTATAAAACCCCCAGGAACATTTTGGTCGCAGGCCTTTGTTATTATTATTTTTATTATTACTTTACAACAGTTCGTAAAAATCGTTGTACTTGAAACTTGGGAAACCAATTTTATTATTTTTTATAATTATTAATTTTATTAATAATTTTATTATTATTTTTATTACTATCATTATTATTTTTATTATTATTATTATTATTATTATTATTATTATTATTATTTTTATTATTTATTATTTTTGTTTTTAATTTACAACGTTCGTAAAGAACAGTGCCGAACACTTTGAAAAAACAAAATGTTTTTATTATTATTATTATTATTATTATTATTATTATTATTATTATTATTATTATTATTATTATTATTATTATTATTATTATTATTATTAATTTTTAAAAAATACTTTACAACAATTCGTAAAACGAACGTGTACTTGAAACTTGGAAAACAAATTAAAAAAGTTGTTTAAAATTTTATTAGAAATACGCTTTTACTGGCCTAATCGATAGCCCCGATGGGGTGCTGCCAACACCACTGTTTTGTGTTCGAACCTTTGCGCTTTTCGGCTTTACGTCTTTAGGGTATGTAAAAACATATTTTTACATACCCAAAAGACGTAAGTCCATAAGGAAGTTTAACAAATAGACCGGAAGTGACCCCTCACACACCTCTTGGCGGAACGGCTTTACTGCTTTATGGCTTTACGGCTTTTCCTCTTTACGTCTTTATTATATAAATATATTTTGTTTAATCTATGATACAGCATTATCCTCAACGCAAGTGACAAGACGGCACCCGTCATGATAAAACAGAACAAAACATGATAACAGCATAGAAACAAGACTAAATAAATATATTTTAATCTGATCATTTTGGTTCAGTGAGACCTTTTTGAGTTGATAATATGTTTACCTTTCTTGTGATTGGGTGGAGTAACCCTTATCTCCACTTCGCCTATCCTGTGATTAGTTGAAATGTCCCATATCACCATCCAGTCTGTCCTGTGATTGGATAATATCCTTGTCTCCCTTATACCGTGTATTCTTGTGAAAATTGGAAGAAAATTATCTCTCTCAAAGCTGTATGAAAGGAATGTATTACTTTGTAGGTCTAAAACTCATTTTAAAACCATTGTCGCTCTAGCTGTTAAACGTTGACATGACCCAATACAAGAAGTTTAAAAGTGTTCAATTTCACTAAGTGTATTACCGCGTGAAATCATCATGAATCCGCCTTAAACCAGATATATCCGTCTATACAAGGACATTATACAGTGGGAATCATAATCCCGGGATGTGGAGTTTCATTATCTTATTTAAAAGAAACCCCAACGTTCTGAATTTTCTCCGCGTGCTAGTCATTCACCTATCAATAGCACCGAAACGTTTTATGAGAACAGAAGAATTACTTGTATACTGTAAACACACCTATGAATATTTGGGTTAAGGAGTAATTTAAACCAAACCCTGCTTGAAACTGGACCAAGAACAGTTATTAGTCCAGAGCAAAGAAACTAAAGACCAGCAACTTACTCTAGTCGCTTTCTAAACATAATAGAATGGAAGTTCGAATATGGGAGAGGCATAATGGAACAGAAGTATTTGAACCTGCATCATATGGATTCTACATTTCCAGGCTACCCAGATGAAATATGTCAGAGGTGCGCAGGAGGGTGTTAATGCAGATATAGAAATACGGCTGTGTTATCTAATTTGTAACTTCTCCCCCCCGCCCCCATCTTACGAGGTGGGGGTATATTCCAGGAATACTTGCATTAAGAAAAGCTGGCCCGATATACCTGAGATTATCCATTGAACGCTTCTTCCATAGAATTTGCAGAAATTACATTCGACTACTTAGAGAACATTGGCAAAGAGATATTTACTGCTGCTGATAGATTGTAAATATACTATGATCATCTGAAAGGGGACTTTTTACATATGTGCTTTGGATGGTATGACGTGGCCAACGAAATACCCAAGGGAATAATGGATATAAAATGACTGGCATATTTGTAAGGATTTAGGAGCGTTTTAATTTGAAGTCCTCATAAAGCTCCCATGAATTTGTGGGAGTAATGAATATATATATATATATATATATATATTTATATATATATTATATATATATACTTATATATATATATATATATATAATATATATATATATATATATATATATATATATATATAATATATATAATATATTATATATATATATATATAATATTAAAACCATTGTTATATATTTAATAACCTTGTAATTATATTCATATTTTAAAAAACCTTGTAAATATAATTTAATGTTATGAAATATGTATGTCAATGATTATTAATTTCTAATTATTAATAATGCTTGATAATTCGACAAAGCTGCTTTTAACTATCCTTAAATTTTATTTCCAAATATATATATATATATATATAATATATATATATATTATAATATATATATATAATATATAATATAATATATATATATATTATATATATATATAATAATATTATATATATTATATATATATTAATTTATTTTTTATACTCTCACACTAACTTCAGAAGTTAAATTGTCCATCGAGCACTCTAGGAGTATGGATGTGAATAAATTCATGTTCTACAGTGCAGCGACATGCTGTTGGAAAACCTTTCTGCTAATAAATATCTTAAGGGAAACTGAAATTTTTTAGCAAATCCCTTGAAAAATAATCTGTGCTACGTGTAATTCAAGAGAAATTAATGAATATAAAGAGTAATAAATTCCATGAGGTATATATGAATATTAATCCATTGAATATGTGCAAGGCCATAAAAGTTATAGTGATAGTTGATATGCTATACAAGTTAAACGAAAATATAGCCGAAACGTTCACCGTGTACTCGCACCATTTAAATATCTCTGTATTTTTTCATTACACAGAACATTTCATCAAAGCAAGCTATGAGGACTATTTCTTTAAAATACACAGTACCTAATTCTGTTTTGGCAGAGAAGAGATATGAGCCATCCTTGTAATACATTTAAAAAAGGTGTAGCTATGGGTGTTATAACATATATTCAAAGGATCTGGTTTATTTTAAAATCATGGTAAACATGTTAATTACACATCCTTTTTTTTTCAAAAACTAGACATCCCTTACACGCATAGGGATTCCTTACCAAATTGGTGTTTTGTTTAATCATCAGATAAATGTTCATCGGGCCATCAATGCGCGCCTCAGCTACAGTGAACAAAGGGCATTAAACTATATACTTCGATATAGCATTAAAGTATAATATGATCCCCATACTGGACGGCCATATAGAGAAAATTACGGAGACGAGTAGCACTGTATAAAAACATTTACGTTAAATGGTGAACGATTTTAAAGATACAGATCCCTCCTTTCAATCCATCTAAAAATTTCATCTAAGATAGGTCTTTGGCCGATCAAGATCTTGGTGAGCGTGCAAAAAAGAGATCAATTATATAATACTATAAGAACTGAGCTTTCTGGAGCCTATTTACATTTTCACTCGGGAGAGCCAAAAGGTGTGTGGATGGGGATGAGAATATTTATTTTATATATATAATGTACACTTCGTGTATATTTTACCTAATGTTAGGAGTGAAAACCCTTTTCATATCCTCCTAATTAAGAAATATAATATATATATATATATATATATTATATAATATTATATATATATATAAGTATTATATATATATATATATATATATATTATATATATAATATATATATAATATATATATTTCATTTATATAATAATAATAATATAATAATAATAATAAATAATAATAATAATAATAATAATTTAAAGGCAGATTTGAAGTGCGAAGTAAATTTTAGCCGGTGATATATATATTTTATAAATTCATTGTTGTTGTATCTGTTATTGTCAGCTTAGCATTCCAAAGGCCTTTCCTGGTTTGTTTCTATGCTGTTATCATGTTTTGTTCTGTTTTATCATGACTCGTTTTCTGCCTTATCAACTTGCGTTTGTAGATAATGCGTGTATCATCAGATTAACAGGAATATATTTATATAATTAAGACAAAGCCGTAAAGCCCTTCCGCCAAGAGGTGTGTGAGGGGTCACTTCCGGTCTATTTGTTAAACGTCCTTATGGACTTACGTCTTTTTCTTTTGGGTATGTAAAAACATATTTTTACATAGACTAAAGACGTAAATTCGAAAAGCGCTAAGGTTCGAACACGAAGCAGGGGTGTTGGCAACACCGTATAGGGGCTATCGACCCTAGTGTCTTAAGGAGTTAAGCCCATAAAAACATATTTCTATTAAAATTTTAAACAACTTTTAATAAAAACTTAATTTGTTTTCTATAGATGCAAAATGTTTTTCAATTTTTTTTAAAAAAAATAAAATAATAAAAATAATAATAAAAATAATAAAAACATAATTTGTTTTTCAAGTTTCAAGTACAACTTTTGTTTTACGAAGTTGTAAATTATTTTAAAAATGAAATAATAATAAAAATAATGAAAATAATAATAGTAAAAATAATAATAATAAAAATAATAATAATAAAAAATAATAATAAAAAATAATAAAAACAATTTGATTCCCAAGTTTCAAGTACAACGATTGTTTTAAGAACTGTTGTAAAGTAATAATAAAAATAATAATAATAATAATAATAATAAAAATAATAATAAAAATAATAATAATAAAAATAATAATAGCAAAAATAATAAAAGCATAATTTGTTTACTGCATATGCGAAATGTTTTCCAGCTTAAAAATAAAATAATAATAAACGTAAATTGCTTTTTCAAGTTTTAAGTGCAACGTTTGTTTTACGTACTATTGTAAAGTAATAATAAAAATACTCCTCTCTTTGTTCTTAGGTTTCCCTGCTTCTATGATGATTCTTCATGTGGATGATATATAAAATGTAGATTGATACGAATTCACAGGAAAACCAAGTGTAGTAGGAAAGTTGTGAATGGCAGGAAGGTGGCTGGTGCAATTAAATCCCTAGTAAATGTAAAAGGCCTAAGTCTTGAGTGCGCTGGGGTCTTACATGAGGGTATGTTGTTGCCTGTGTTAATGTATAGTAGCGAAACTATGGTGTGGAATAAGTGGTGTGTGTTTGCTGCTGGACTTGTTGCTTTTAAATGAAGTGAATCTCTCTCTCTCTCTCTCTCTCTCTCTCTCTCTCTCTCTCTCTCTCTCTCTCATCTTTCATCTCTCTTTGGACTTAGGTCTTCTCTCTTTCATCTCTTTGGGCTTAGGTCTTCTCTCTTTCATCTCTCTCTGGTCTTAGGTTTTCTCTCTTTCATCTCTTTGGGCTTAGATCTTCTCTCTTTCATCTCTCTTTGGTCTTATGTCTTCTCTCTTTCATCTCTCTTTGGTCTTAGGTCTTCTCTCTCCTCTCTGTGTTGTTCGATTTTTATATACTACTTTTGTTAAAGTCTTTAAAATTGGAGTGGTCAAACCATTGTGAGAAACCTAGATGATGAAGAACTAATCAGAAACACTATGTTGAAGCTGAAAACACTCACCAAGAGCAACCAACAGAAGAGGGATCATACACATGAAAGAACCTTGTGAAAGCCTCGAAGAACACTCACCAAAGGAGCACCAACGAGGAGGGAAAAAACCATGAAAGAAGATGGATAGAACAAAAAAGCTCCCCTGAAAGACCTTGAAGTGTAGGAATGTGGAAGGAGGAAGAAGGAGGGTTTGATAACATTCATGAAAAGATGGAAAACAAAGCACCCCATGAAAGACCTTGAAGTATAAAATCACCACTTGAAAGATTCTGATAGGGGTAAGAGGTGACTGGATAGCTGTTTTTAACGACTTGTTTAGTAGTAGTAGTAGTGTAAGTAGTAGTAGTATAGTATAGTAAGTAGAAACCTTCAGAGCTGAGATATTATCTACTATTTCCCTCTCAACTTAGTTATGATTGTTGCTTTGTAAATGTAGTCATCTCCTCTCTCTCATCTTTATACGGATATTATGACTATTAATATATATATAAATATATATTATATATATATATATATATATATATATATATATGAGTATAGTATATATATATATATTATATAATATATATTGACATAGAAAGATGTAGTAGTAGTAGTAAGTAGTATTAGTAGTAGTATTCTGATTACTATAGTTGTTATGGATTATAGATATATATATATATATATTATATATAGTATATATTATATATATATATATATAAATATATATATATATATATATATATATACTATTAATATATATATATGTATATATATATATGCACTTACTAAAAATGTACGTTACTGACGCATTCTAAATTTAAGCTTGGAATAAGTATAAAGTCTGTCATAAGCTAAGAATGGAATATTCTTTATATAGAAGGCTTAATTCTTCACAATTATTGGGCCATGACACGGCTTAGTGGTCTAAATGCCCTGAAGTTGCCGTAGTGAGTCGGTGTTGGAACCCCAGTCTAGACAGTGACGGGAAAAAGTTACATTTTGGTCACGCCCTGGATATATCTCCCTGTGGGCTGGTACAGAAGGAAGAGTAGTCAGATGATATGAACACAAACGTATGCGCACTAACATGAAATGACGTAGTTTAAAATGGCGAGTGGGGGTCACTAACCAAAGAGGCTCCGGAGGGGGTATGATGGCAAGTGAAAATACCCTCCCTACCTCTACAACCCCCACGAGAGTTGATCAAAGCACAGACGAAGCCTCAGAGAGTGGAGAGCGCCGGAGTGGAGGAAGGAGTCACAGAGAGTGGAGGGGTAGTAGTATAAAGTGGCGAGTGGGGGTCACTAACCAGAGAAGCTCCGGAGGGGGTATAGGGCAAGTGAAAATACCCTCTCTTCCTCTAGAACCCCCACGAGAGCTGAACAAAGCTCAGACGAAGCCTCAGAGAGTGGAGAGCGCCGGAGTGGAGGAAGCAGTCACCGAGAGTGGAGGGATGTGGTCCTGAGCAGTGGGGCGAGGCACAGGGTTCGGTGCACACCAAGAGCAGCAGCAACAGCAGTCACAGAAACGGCTCATGAAAGAACGTGAGCGCACGGGTATTGCTCACACACACGCTTCGCGTGTGTGAGACCGGCAAAACACCTCATGAAAGAGCATGACATGGGTAATGAACCCACATGGTTTTCGACCATGTGTTGTACGTAGGTGCCGTAGGCACCTACGTACACCCACGAAAGAGCGTGACGTCACCCAAATACCAATAAAAATGTAATGTACGCACATGGTCTGTGACCATGTGAGTACGCAGGTGCCTACAGCACCTACGTATATACACGAAAATCGTGAAGTCACCTTAGTTCTTCCGGTGTATATTACTACACATAGGATTTACTTTGAAAATTTCAAGAAGAATTTGGATAATACCGTAGTAGGTAGTTTAATATTTTCAATAAAATTATTTTTTTTTCATAAAATTTGTTAAAAGCAGAAATTAAATATTAATTATTATTATAATAGTTCCTTCCTCGAATTTATCGAAAAGTTCAGAAAATGTCTGTTTCTCAGTTTCAACCAATTAAGAATGATCGATTACAATTTGAAGAATTTAAATATTCTTTCCCTCAAACATAAAAGAAAATTGCTCAAGTCAAATCGCAAGATTGCGTTAATTGCAGATAAATATTTTTATATGTAGCAACTACTTACTGGAAAAACAAAATAGTAGAAAGGGTTTTCTTGCACACTATGCCCTGACGAAGAAAATCTCAAAATGACTTCCTACCAGTGGGCAGAATTCATACATATTAATTTTTAGTTATTGATATCATTATTGAATTTCTCATTTGAAATTGAAGAAAGAACGACGAAATTGACGAAAGATTTGTTGCTCTTCAGATTTTGAGGAAATATAATTTTCTTTATATGTCTCTTATAGTAAAAAAGATAAGATAAGGCAAAAAATAATACGATAAGATGTACTAATAATTAGTCTTGAACTAAGTTCAAGCTAATTTTAAAGTTTTTGAAACGATTTATCCCTTCAAGTCTTTCTTTATATATATACCTAGATATATAGATATATATATATATATATATATATAATATATATATATATATTTTATATATATATAATAAATATAATAATATATTTAATATATATTTATATACTATATATAATATATATATATATATATATATAATATATTAATGTGGCTCAATCGAGCATTTTAGTCAGCCTAAAATTCGCAACTCAAACGATTCTTCGTTTTATTGTACTGGACCAAATTCACATTGGACTTGTACTTTTGTCTAGTCTTGGTATATCTCTACCTTACCATGCAAAGGTTAATATTTCATTTGATGGAATATTTCCATAGATATTCATATTTAATGTTAATTTAGTTTTTTTGATGACTGCCACCACCCAGCTAACATACCACTCTAAATTCACCAAATTTCATATATGTAACCTTAAAGAAGTTATATGTGTGCCAAATTTCATCCAGAAATTCCATATATATATATATATATAATTAATAGTATATATATAAATATATATATATAACATATATATAATATATAATAAGTATATATATATATGATTATGATTATATATATATATATATATAAATAACCGGTATATATATAAATATATATATATATATATATATATAATATACCTATATATAATATATATATATATATATATATATATAATATATATATAAATATTATATATATATATATATGATATATATATATACGGTAATAAAATATATATATATATATAGTATATATATATATATATAAATATATATATAATATATATATATATATATATATATATATATATATATAAATATATATATTATATAATATATAGATATTTATAATATAATATAATCGGATAAAATCGTTGTATCGATTATCTTTTACTTTAAAAATTTTTAAAAAAAAACTTCAAACTTTCATTTTCCTTGTCGTATAAATTAATATACAATGAGTACGTTATAACCGTTAATAAAATATAATTCTAACTAGTACTAGTTTCAAATACTAGTATACTAGTGTGATGTATTAAACATTTAAAGTCAGAGAACCAGTTTCATTTAACAGTTTCGATTAAATTATTACATTTTCTTCATTACTGGGAGCATATATAAATCATATATCCACAGAATCACGAAACTCCATTCTTTATTCCATATTAGTTACGTAGTTTAAATTGACCTCTTTGGCTTATAGTGGAGGGTTAAAATTCACCCTTTTGTGAAAACTTAAATTTTGACCTTTCTCAACAAATTCTACGATCTCGGAATTCAAATTCATAACATTTAGTCAGAATTTTGTACTGATTCTAGTGGTGTATATTTAATTACTATACTAGTAGCTAGTTGCTAGTAATTTATTTATTTTCCTATGGAGGTAATTACATCATGTTACAAACATTGGAAAAGTTTTCATATTTCGCTTCTAAAAATTGCTATGTCAATATTTTTAGTAGTCGCGACCTTTTCGTGTAATATTTTTATAGCTAATAATTAATATACATTACACAAGTTTTTAAGTCACTCTTGATATTTTATTCATAATTAATGAATAAATTATAATTGTTTTTACTAATTGTAAACGGCTTTCGCGCACTTTTACTGGCTTATAAAAGGCGGTGTTCCTGGTTTTAGCGCCAGTTCTATGTTAAACCTTCTCCCTTGCTTCAATTCTGTCAGAATCGGTTGTCAAGCTGACTTTAGTCTGCATTGCAATCTGTCAACTTTTTTAAATGTAAACCGAGATTAAAATTTGGACAATTCCTGCCCTTCAGGTGGGAATTAAATCGTAGATTAGACAGGATCACCTCAGGTGGTTTATTAATTGTAGATCTCAGTCAAGGATTGGACTGAGAGGAAACAACTCCTTAATTGTTTTTTTTTTTTTCATTTTTTTGTGTTTAATCAGTTAAAAGTGTTGGCTTTAAAGGCCTCAGGTCGCATTAATTTATTTAGGATTTTCTTCCCCAGTTTTTTTTTTTTTACAGATTTTACAGCTTATATTTTTCTATCATTTTTTTTGTTGATAATCCTTCTCTCCTTCCCATTTTGTAGAACAGCGTTTAGGAATGCGGCCTTGATTCTATTCCTGTTAAATAAAGATTTAATTTCTGTTGCCGTTGTTCCTCCAATTGATCCAAAGTCTCTGGTAATTGTGAAGGCTATTTGTCATTTCAATTTCCTAGTGGACACGACAAACGGGTCTAATTGAAGGAATAAAATCTTAAATTAGGAATTGTTTCAGTCTGTTCCAGCGTTATTTTATACTGACAAATTCTACCTTTGGAATTTAAAATATCGCGAATTAAACGAAACAATTTTCAACCAGATTGATGTTTCATTCTTTTTTTTTTGACTGGGATTAAAGTTTAATTCGTTAGGAGAAAGCAGCTGAAGAAATAGTTTCGGAATATTTTCATTCCTATTTCTCTACCTGTCCTATTCTCTTAAGCAAATTATCAAAATCCAAGTAACAAGCACTGTTAGAATAAATTTTCCTTTGATCATTGAAACAACGTCTTTTTTTTAAGTTATTTATTTAAACACATTAATTTGTCCTCACCTGCAATCATACAGGCAAAAATATAAATTTTAATCGATATTATATGTCGATTCCCTCATTTAAAATCGCATCTGAAATCATGTCAGGTAATAATGGGTGGTTAAATTGTTGGGCCGATGCTGAATGTGAACCATACCTTAACGTTTTTTATTGAAATATGAAAATTGATCATGTGTAAAAAATTTAATAGATATATATATATATATTATATATTATATATATAATATATTACTTTATAATAATATATATAATATATTATATATATATATATATATAATATATAATATTATATATATATTGAAAATATATTATTTTATATATATATATATATAAAGAATGTTTGAAAAAAATTGCTAATAATACATAGAAAACCTTGAGTATTGTTATTATTATATTAGAATATTCTTTTCGGTAGGGTCCTAAACTCCGCGTGAGTAAATGCTTTCCGTGTAAAGAAAAATCCACTCGCAAGGTTAAAATATTCCCTGAAACTTTAATTGCTTTTAAATACAATTTTTAGTATAATATGTCTTTTTTTTATTTCGGGATTAAATATTAGATATTTTGTATTATTCTTATTGGTATTCATAGTTAAATATGTATATATTTCATCTATCGTAAGTTTCCGTATAGTCATCAGCTGATTATATATTCCCGTTTGCGAAAATCATTGATAATTGAAAATTAGCGACTCTAAAGTATTATTATTATTTTTATTTTTAGTCTATATTATTATATTATTATTTATATATTTAATTATATTAATATTTATTATATTATTATTATTATATTATATATCTATATTTATAAAATATTCTTAATATATAATTTAGAAAAAAAAAAATACTAACATTCTATATTATCAATATTAATAATATAAATAAATATATTATTAATTTCTTCGTTATTACAAATGTTTTACCTCCCTTTCCATTGCATATCTAGAATTAATCCACTGTAGCTTTTCAACCCTGAATCAATTATATTATAATTATTGGAACTAAAATTTAGAAATTTTCAAACTGATACAACGACTGCCACATATCTTATACTTTTACAATACGAAGCCCCCCTCCCACTTTATAAAATATTAATACCCTTATTTTTTTTGGCTACCACAATAACGATTCGTGGGCGTTAGTTTGCTATTAATGGTCTTGTCAGGGTTGTCAGTGGGCCTTTGCTAGCTTACCATTTGACTACCACTAATATTAACAAACCAATCCTGGGTAAAATATAGCCATGCTTCGCGCGTGTAGTCGCTATATAAATATAACATATAATATAATATATTATAAATATATTAATAATAAATATATTTTATAATATATATATTATATATAACCTTTTATTTTGTGTTAATCTAAGTGTCACGGTTTATTAAAATGATCCTTATTGAACGTATCTTTATTTATTATCTTATTATTATTGTTGCTGTGTAGGAGTGGTTTGTTTTTTTTATTTTATCCAAAAATATTAAGTTTATTAAATTTATTTTATCGGAATTAATCATTTATTCGTTTCAGCGATATGGCTGTGGTTTTAAAGATAAGTTTTTATATTTTTTTTCATTTTTTTAGTAGGTTTTTACAAATTTTAATATTGATCTACTCGATATATAGTAAGAGAGTATGATGTTATTTTCATTGATATAGCCTGTCTATTAACTTAAATTATTTTAACTTATATCTTATGCTTCATAATGTTATTGTGTAATTTCTTTATTCCGTCTGCCTTCAATTCTATTGTGTTCCATTATTAAATATAATACCGCTTACATAACTATCAAACATCCTCTGCTTCAACCCTCCTGCAGACACTACTCTATAACTCTGATCAATGCTAAAACCTGAACGTTAATCTCAAACATAACCAAATACCAGAGTACCAGAACGAACACTCCACACGCGAATCCAATTCCAACTCAATTTGTCTGGCTCAAACTTATCCTCACCATACTGCCGTTATTAACCACCTACGACACACCGGAATCGCGAACAAGACGTCCGCTATACATATAAACACACGATCTAAAATCAGAACAACATATCGAACACGAAGCAATAACCTACAACCAAAACAATCACACACCTCACGCGAGAAATCACCATGCCCAGAAAGCACCACCACCGCAACAGCCAGCCGGACCCACCCGGATACCGCCTGAAGAACCGTCCGAAAGCAAGAGATCACAACCGAAGCCCTCATCAGATCAAAGCCAGTCACTCCAATTATAGTTAGCGAAGAAGACGCAAAGAGCCCCCCTATCATGCCCGATCAACGCGCAGAAAAAACCGATAGTCTAGGATGGAGCTGTGAGAGAAATATTGATTAAAGATATGAGTGTGGTAATTTACCTACATCAGTGAGCGAAAAATCTGGTGTATTTATAGAGAACAGGACTTGTGGTGAAAACATAGGTCAATGTCGTTCAAGAATTTGACGATCGGGAAGGTTCTGTTATTTGATTTACTGCTAATTTGAGAAATGTGAATGATCGGTCCTCCCCACCTAATATCATATGAGATGACACAACCACTCAGTGTTGAGATTATGATTGAATCCCGCTAAACAGAATGGACTTCAGTTATTGTGGATGAGAAGAAATTAACAGTCGCGTGAGAAGTAGAATATATTCAAAAAGATATAAATCTTTCTATAGAGACGTTAAAGACAAATTATTGTGTAGTAGAGGGATGACTATTTAACACCAACAGCGATCGAAGTTAGAAAGTTCGAAATTCACAGAGTTTCCAGAAAGTACATAGGCACACATTCCCCTTAGCGAAATTAAAATAAATAGTTGAGACATTAAAAGAGTAAGATTATCTTAGCCATATCAGTTTCAGACTTTAAGCAAAAGTTGTAATGACTTAATGAGTGAATTCCTTGTATATTTTTACAGCTACTCTGTTGATAATAATGATCACAGAGTACTACAACAAACTCTACCATCTACACACACGACCACATCACACCAACACCACACACACACACACCACACAACACACAGTTGGTGAAAGTCCCTATAGTATGAACGCATATCATGAGTCAGTGAAAGTAGAAGATGGTGAACAGAAAAAAAAGAATTAACACACACCAAAAACTAATCAAAAAATAAATTACTAAAATAAGTAGCTACAGTATAGCGTGAACGTACAGCAAATGATAATAACTTACTATATTATTAAAATTGAATATTAAAATTTGTTAACTAAACAAAAAAAATGAAAAAATAGTAAAACACTTATCTTTAAATATCTACAAACGCCACAGTGCGAAACGAGGAAAAAATTATCTACTAGCATGTAAAAATTTAAAAATTCA
This sequence comes from Trachelipus rathkii, assembly GCA_015478945.1. NCBI lineage: Eukaryota > Metazoa > Arthropoda > Malacostraca > Isopoda > Trachelipodidae > Trachelipus > Trachelipus rathkii. The sequence goes on from JABUQX010075887.1 coordinate 32,890, forward strand.
ATATAAAATTAATAGGTATGCATAAAACTTTTATCACAACACAAGTTATGTAATAAGTGATTACTAATAGAGTTTGCAAAGGAAGCATTTTAAAAACATCCACAAGTAAACACCAATCAAATATAATATAAATTATAATATATATATATAATATATCTTATATATATAATATATATATATATTATAATCTATTAACAATATATAAGATATAATATACTATATTAATGCATTGAAAATACTACGTAGGGAATTAATTTTTCAGCGAGTGTATATATATATTGTATCAATGGGAATAGCACAGCCCTGAACAACCTACACGACATTTAACCTAACACAACATCCTAACGCACAACGACCGATCTCCATTATTTGCAGCCAAAAAAAAAGGGGCATTATTTATTAAACAGAAGTTGAACGGGGAGAATTTGATTATCATTTGTATCAAATTAATGCATCTTTTGTAACGTATTTTCATTTGAAATAATAAAAAAAATCGTTTATGAAATCTCCGAGAAAAATGAAATTCCTATGTAGACACCAAGAAAAAGGGGAAAGTTCTATTGTAAACAAGTAATAAGCATCAAATTGTTGATTATATACTTTCAACTTAACAGTTGGGATGGTATTTTAAAAGGAAATTGACCGGTATTACATATTCATGCCCAGGAAGCCAAAAAAATATTAAATAATAATAATAAAGAAGAAGAAATAATATGATTATGAATGTCAGAAAGATAAAATATTTGATGCAATCATTTAAGCAATACAAAGTCCCTATAATAATAATTAATAAATAATCGATAAATATCAAAATGAATAATAATATAAATTGTTTATGTGACTAATATAAATTTTTTTATGTAAGTTCACACAACAATAAACATACAATAATGCCGCTGAATAATATTAAATTCAATCTCTTTATATAATAATATGAATAGGTCATAATCAATAATAATGAATAATAAACACAACATAATAACCTACGAGTGAGTGAGGCAGAAACAATAATAATAAGTAAACCAATAAGGCAAAAATAATAACAGAAACAAATAAAAATAATAATAATAATAATAATAATCAATAATAATAATAATAATAATAATAATAAATAATAATAATAATATAATAATAATAATAATAATAATAATAATAATTATAATAATAATACTTTAGAGTCAGCTTACTGACCCAATTTTTTATCAATGATTTTCGACAACAAACGGGAATAATATAATCAGCTGATGACTATACGGAAACTTACGATAGATGAAAATATATATAGATATTTTAATCAATATCCATATTTAACTAGAATACCAATAAGAATATACAAAAATATTAATATTAATACCGAAATATAAAGAAAAGAAATATATTTTCACTAATATTTTGTATTTAAAGCAATTAAAGTTTCAGGGAATATTTTAACCTTGCGAATGGCATTGTTATCGTTTACACCGGAGACTACAGCATATATACACTCCGTCGCGAGTTTAGCCTAACTCTCGAAAATGAATCTATTCTAAATATAAGTAATAACCAACACTAAGGTTTTTCTATGTATTATTAGCATTTTTCATACATTCTTTATATATATATATATAATATATCAGTATATATATTATACTCATAATATACTTTATATATAATATATATTATTCTCACACACAATTATATAATTATATATCATATCATATATCATATATATAATATATATATATCATATTATAATATATATATATATATATAATCATTAAATTTTATTATCAGTACAGTAATTACTATCATAAAAAAAGAAAGTAGTTAATATATTTAAAATGTGAGATCAAACAACAATTTTTTACATTATTTCTTACTATTTATCATCGATAACATATTGATTTCTCAGCTCGATTCCTTAAATGAGGGATATCGCAATTTAAACTTTAATATCGATCAATAAATTTCATACTTTTGGTTCTGTCTGATGTGCAAGTATAGAGGGACGAATTAATCGTGTTATTATAAAAAAATTAATCTAGCTTAAAAAAAGATCGTATGTTTCAATCGAATCAAATACTGGAAAATTTTATACTCTTAGCAGGTGCTTGTTAGTTGGACACTGCTTTAAATAATTCTGCTTAAGAGCAAAGCGACCATCTACAAGTTGAGAAATAAGGAATAGAAAAATATTCCAGACAACTGACGTTACTTCAGCGTCTTTTCACCCTAACGAAGTATTACTTTAATCCCAGTCAAAAAAATACAAATAATAAAAAAAAAAAAAAAAATAGAATGAAACATCTCAATTCTGGTTCGCAAATAAAGCTTTTTAACTAACATATTATTAAATTCTAAGGTAGAATAACTAGTTGTACAGTATAGGAAAAGAAATAGACGGCCCACTGAACACAGACTGAAACACAATTCCTAATTTACGATCTATTCGTATCACGAATTGGAGAACCCGCTTGTCGTGTTACCCACAGGAAATTGAAATGTGACCAAGAATAGCCTTAGCACAAATGGTACCAGAGAAACACTTCCTGGATCCCCATTGAGGAAACACACAAAGGCAACAGAAAGTCAAAAACCGTTTCAGTTTAACGAAAAGAACTGCCAAGGATCTAAAAACGCTTAATGCTAACATAAAATGGGGAAAGAACAGTAGGAACAGAATTCATCAATCCAAAAAAAAACAGGTCTTGTGTTAATAAGACCAAGCCCAATATCAAAAGCTGTTAAAAATTCTGCTGAAAAAAAACAAATACTGGGAAAGAAAACGATCTCTTAAAATATAACTAATGCGTAATATACACGAAAACGAGCCAACCCATAAAGCCAGCACTTTTAAACTGATATTACCAAAAAAATTAATACACGTACAACAAACAAACAATAAGAAAATGGCTAACCCTGAAGCTCCATTGGTTCCTGCCCACAAATTAATTAAAACACCTGAGTGTCGCTGTCTTTCTTTAAAAATACCTTTAACATGGAAATTCTTTTACAAATTATATTTTTCTCCCCTAAATCTTTGTAGCGGGGTGTGCAGGTTGGGTGGGGATTGTCCAAATTTTAATTCGTGCGGTTACAAGTTTAAAAAGTTGACGAAGATTGCAAATGCAAGGGACTAAGTCAGCCTTGACAAACGACTTCTGACAAGAATTGAAGGCAGGAGATGATAAAGGAGTTCTTAACCATAAGTACACCTGGCCCTACAAACCAGGAACCTACACCGCCTAATTTATAGAGCCAGTAAAAGTGCGCGTGTATACCACAAGCCTAAATATTTACAATTTAGTAAAATGAAAGCAACAATTATTCAAGTTTACTTTTGGTATCAAAAGCAACCATTCTGTTATAGAAATAACCCAGAAAAAAAAATTACAAATAAAGAAAAAATTAAAAGATTAATAACCAAAAAAAAAAAAAAAAAAAAAAAATAACCAAAAAAAACTTACAATAAAAACAATTACAAACACGAGAAAAAAAAATATAAAATAACAAAAAAAAAACAAAAATCTCACTACAGAAAACACAAAAAAATATAAAAAAAAAAAAAAAAAAACAAAAAAAAAAAAAAAAAAAAAAAAAAAAATAAAAAGAAAAATAAGAGAAAAAAAAAACTACAATTCAAAAAAAAAATCAAAAAATGAATGACAATAAAACAAATGAACACATAAGAAAAAAAAAATATATAATGCAATATGAGCAAAACAAATCGATAAAAAAACAACAACAACAAAAGACTAAGAGAGGAAAAAAAAAAAAGAAATACAAATTTAAAAATCAGATATCAATATACTATTCAACAAAAAAAAAAAAAAAAAAAAAAAAAAAAAAAAAAAAATATAAATTAACACTTTAATCAAGAAATATGTAAAAAAAAAAAAAAAAAGTGAATGATAAACAAAACAATCTAAAAACTATCATAACATGAAAAACGTGACACTCATATCGAACATTTATCATTTCAATCATCATCACAAAAGCATAAAAAAAAAAAAGTATTATAAAAAAATAAATAAAAATATAGTAAAAAAAAAAAAAAAAATAAAAAAAATTAATAATAAAAAAACAATGCTTATCATAAAACAAGAAAAAACATTACCAAAAATAAACCTACTTTCAGTCAGCTAAAAAGAAAAAATAAACAAAAAACCTAAAAAAACACAAAAAAAAAAAAAAAAGAAAAAAAAAAAACAAAAAATAAAAAAAAAAAAAACAAAAAAAAAAAAAAAAAAAAAAAAAAAAAAAAAAAAAAAAAAAAAAAAAAAAAAAAAAAAAAAAAAGAAAAAAGAAAAAAGAAAAAAGAAAGATAGAGAGAGAAGTGTAGTAATTTAAAAGCATGATTTAACTGCTATATTAATATATCTGAGCTTTAGGACAATAAATTATTACATATTAGCGCTCCACACTCGAAAAAGGCGCCGACTACTTTAAATATTTTCCCAACTCTAGTAGTCAATTCTATTAAGGCGATAATATTTTGAAAGCTACTTCCTTTCCAATGTTTGTAAGCGATGACTAAGTTAATTTTATAACTACCATAGATGTGCATTAGAAATAAATAAAGGATGTGTAGCGTATCCAACTAGACTACTATGCATATAGTAATTAAATATACAACCACTAAGATGCAGTACAAATTCTGATTACGAGATAGTTATGAATTTGAAGTCCGAGATCCGAATTGAGCTTAAATGTATGTTGAGATCTAGTCAAAAATTAGTTTATCACAAAAGGTGAATTTTAAACCTCCACTATAAGCCCAAAGCAGGTCAATTTAAACTTACGGAACTAATATGGAATAAAGAATGGAGTTTCGTTGATTCGTGGATATATATTTATATATGCTCCCAGTAATGAAGGAAAATGTAATAAGTTAGGCATCGATGATTTAATAACTGTTTTATAATGAAACTGATCACTCTGGACTTTTAAGATTGTTAATCAAAATCAACACTAAGAATATACTAGCATATTATATGAATAATACTCGTCGTAACTAGTTTAAATATTATTACTTTATATCATTGAACTCTATGTGTATATATAACAATAGTTTTTCAGATTAGTTGGTTATAATTACTTTTGTATCAACGACCAAGGAATATGATGCTCGATACGATATTCAGTGTAAATTTTAAATGTCACAAAATGAATAAATTCTCACACACGTTGCTAACGATAATTTAATGATTATCACTCTGTGTACATTAATGTGGAGGAGAATATTAGTTGTTCGATATTGTGTAGTAGATAAGATACGTAGATATATTATGAGATAATTAGTATTATGATTATGTTACCTCATATAAAGAAGGTATGCCAAATATACCAACAGGAATATGTAACTAGATAGTTATATATAAATATATAGGTGTGGTATATATATATAATCATAAGTTATATTACTTATAATAATGATACGCTATAACAGCTAGTTTATAATCAGTTATAATATAGTCCGTACTATAGGTATAGTAAGAAGGACATAGTATATTACTCATATAGTATATTATATATTATATATAGAATTCAGTAATATAGACGTTATATATATTATTAATTAGTAGATATATTCAATCCTGTTAGAAAAGAAACTTTCTACCCAATATCAGAGTATATTAGAGACATATATACACTGGATAATATGTATATAATAACTAGTAGTATAGGATATTATATTATAATTATAGGTGAAAAAAATATATAATATTTATATTATATATTAAATCTTATTATATTTTATAATAATTCTATTATATTCCCTTATTATCCAAATATCTATATAACTCATATACTAATTGTATATAAACTCTCATCTATTATAATAATATATAGCGGAATTAACTGGCAGTTGTGAACTAATGTGTAACAATTTTACTTAGCGTGATAACGTTGTTATAGGAACAATTGAATATAAGTCTGAAATGTTTACGCCCATTAGTGAGCGTTACGTAAAAATGATATTAAAATATATAGTAAAATAACAAGCATCCTGCTTGGGTGTAGAATCTTATTATATTTCGAACTCGTGCAGATGGAAGAAATGAAACCTGCCCGGTCTTACAGTGGTAGGTATAATAATGTATTTTCAGTGTGACTCAATTTGTGTGGCATCACTTCAAGATAACCACAATTTTCACACCATTGATATTATTTGCAGACAAAAATTATCCCACGACAATATCGATGAATTCATGGAAAATAGATATTATCTCATTCACCAGAATGAGCGAAAATTTATTAGTCAATCTGTATGTTCCTTAACTTTTGCGGGGCGAGACTGTGAAGAAGGATTAAGCGTAATATCTAATAAATATTTACCAAATCGACTCATATAGGAACTAATATATATATATACATTATAAAATTTATATAAGTATACAAGTCAACTTGTAACCCTTTTTGATTCCTCACAAGTATAATACTCATAAGTATAGATAAATAATATAATATAAGATAATTCTGTATATTAGTATATATATAGTTTTTTATAAATAAAAATTAGTAGTGAAATATACTTAAATAAATATAATTACTACTAAGTTCATGTGTTTCTAGTTTTTTACTATTACCTATCCTATTATTATCTAACTTTATCTCTTTATTACTACCTATTATATTTATTATCCTCTATAAACAAGGATACATTGCTATATCGAGCTAATAAAAGTACTATATTATTTTTTTATCTTTACTTTTATTTATTATTTTATTCTTCTACCGGTTTGTTTTGTCTTGTTTTAATTGCTTCTTATACTCTTTTCTCAATAAACCTCTAGCTATAATTTTATACTTTCTCTTACTTATTCCTCTATTATATTTATAATGATCACTCTTTCATCTCCTTTATTTCTACCCTTAGAGACTTGATTTACTTTGCTGTTACCATTTCTTCTTTCTTCTCATTCTCTTCTTTTTCTCGAAATATAACTTTTCTTTTAATTTATATGAAAATTACTATGTGCTTATATAATAATTATAATAGTAATACTTAATTATAAAATAGATGATCACTATAGCAGCCTAAAATCTTATTTACCTTTACCTTAATATCCTACATCCATCTATCTTATCTAATATATTCTAAATTTACAAAAACTCATTTAAGTATTGTACTTATAAATTCAAATAGCATATACTTGTTTATATATTATATATAAATATATATATATCAACCCGCAAAGATCCTTTAATGGATACAATCGTTTGCAACAATCTTTTAAACAATTAGTTAAATTGAACTTAGTTTAAAATTTATCTATCATTAAATTTTTTATTTTTCTTATATGCTATTTTTTTAACTTTCTATTATCTTTATATAAACTTATAATAATAAGAATAAATTATATTTTTTCCTCATTATAGATTTTGAAAGTGATATGCCTCAAACTCAGTCTAGGTTCTTCGTTAAATTTTTCTCGTTCTTTCCTATTCTCTCATTTCAAATTGAGATATATCTAATAATTGATATATCCAATATATTACTAAAATTAATATGTTTATGATTTTCTGCCTCATTGTGTTATGAAGTTATATTTTGAGTATTTCTTTGTCAGGGCTTTATAGTGTGGTCTCTAAGATTATCAACACCTTTCTATATTTTGTTTTTCAGTAAGTAGTTGCTACATAAAATATTTATCATGCATCTCAACCAATATTTAGGTCATTGAGAATTTTCTTTTTATGTTTTGAAAAGAATATTTAAAATTCTCTCAATTGTAATCGATCATTCTTCTTAGAGTGGTTGAAACTGAGAAACAGACATTTTCTGAACTTTTCGATAAATTCGAGGAAGGAACTATTATAATAATAATTAATATTTAATTTCTGCTTTTAACAAATTTTATGAAAAAAAAATAATTTTATTGAAAATATTAAACTACCTACTACGGTATTATCCAAATTCTTCTTGAAATTTTCAAAGTAAATCCTATGTGTAGTAATATACACCGGAAGAACTAAGGTGACTTTACGATTTTCGTGTATATACG